>VBSM01000483.1:39781703-39831938 GCA_008086735.1 Cheirogaleus medius
TTCTTAGTGGGAATGCTTTCAATTTTTCCCCACTCAGTATGATATTGGCTGTGGCTTTATCATTTATGGCTTGTATCATTCATAAAAATTGTCAGCTAATCTACCCTGTGACATGGCTGATTTACATTCTAGTGCAAGCTCCTTATCTTGTCATGAACCTAGTTTTGGGGGGCCCATTAGCAACAGTTTAAGAATCTTTGGCCCACAGCAGAGTTTTCCAACCTAGTCACTCTTGATAATTTGACTGGCTGGCTCTTCGCTATGTGGGTTGTCCTGTCTAGGATATGTGCAGAATGGTCACCAGCATTCTCCAACCTCTACCCACTAGATGCACCAGCACCTCCCCAGTTAGTTGTGACAATAAATATATCTCCAGAGATCACCAAATGTCTCACCCCAGGGGAGGGGCCAAATTGCCCCAGTTGTGGACTGCTGGGCTGGGACATTTCTTAATTCCCATGCAATCTCTCTGTTGTTACCATTCATGGCACCCGAATGCCCATCTATAGGTAAACTACTAAATACCACCAATTATTGGGAACTATTGCCTCAGTTTGTCATTAAACCATTACTTTATGAAGCAATATAGTTGACTTAAGTTTGTTTGGACTCATTCACAAAGTCATGTGCAGTTCTTTGCACTGAGTCTACAGCTGTAGACAAAGCCTCCTAACACCAGGAGCAGATCCAGATGTGTCACTGAAAATGGATGTAATAGCTACAGACAGGACCATGTAGTTATCTTTTCTGTTATAAAGAGTGGCAGATGAATCAAGCCCCAAGATTTAAACAGAACTGTTAATTAAAAATGGCTTTTTATAATGTCACTAATTATGCACCAAAATGTAGGAAAAATATGTGCCTGACCTACTGGTCTCTGAATACAAAAGGAATATGCTTGATTTCTTGTGGTTATTTGTAAATAATAGCACAACACAACTAGTTTGTTACATTTGGAGAATACTCTGTGCTTCTCAAAATGCTTCCACCGACCTAATTTTCTTTCATTTTGAGTTGAGTATCTCTGTCTGCTGTTTGCAGAACCTGTACTCTTTGGGCTGACATTTTTCATTCTAATAGAAACATAGAGACACAGATCGCAGAAACATAAAATCATTAGTTCTTCTAAGTATATGTTCACACACATGCACACAAATCAATGTTGCTTTTCTCACTACTTTCATAAAGGACAATGTCCAGAAGAGATTTTAATAAATTCTGCTTGATAAAAGAGTCAGTCTAAATCATAGAGCCTAAAAAATTATAACTCCTGGCTTCAAGTAGTAGATCTACCAATTTTTTGTTGTTGAAATAGTTAGATATTCTGTATAAGTCTGAAATGGGAAGGTCTTAATGGATTTTGTTGACCTTTTATACAGGATTTGTTTGGTTTTACCCATTTCTTGGAGCAAATGTCAGACTTGGGGTTGTCAGGTCTAGCAGTGGTAAAAAAAGATTTTATGGAGAATCAGAAATCTCAATAGTGCACCCAAATGTCCATGTCCCTCACTGGAATTTTCAGGTTCTTCATATGGACAAAATTTTATGTTCAAATCACAATGTTTATCATGTTAAATGCATGATATGGGAAGTGTCCATGATAACGTGGTCTAAGGTGGCTCTGTACTAGCTCATGGTTCCCGGCAGCCTTATCCACCCTTCCTTCCATTTATCCTGCCTATTTCTTGAATGCTGAGTTTCAAATCAGCAATTTTAAAAGGCCAATGTATTGATTGAAAGGGTCTGTCTGTACTCTACTGAACTGTAACCAAATTAATTTCATCTGAGCAGTTCCATGGGCTGGGCAGTTTTCAGAAAAAGTTGATTCTGTCCTGACCTGAGTTTCCCAATTCTTTATCCACTTTGCTCATCCTATTTTCCATGTGAACACCTCTTCTTTTATTTCTTCATTGGTGAGTTAAAACATTTGTTAGGTTAGAAACAATGGCTGAAAAAATTTCAGAATATAGCCATTCAAAAGACAGCAGAAAATAGTGAGTAATACCTTTCTGTACTTTTAGGCCTTACGGAGCTACATATGGTTTGACATTTGTTGGGGTCATCTTCTTTAACAAAGTCTAATTTTGTTCCCAAACCTTTCATCCTGCCACGTGTCAGGGAGCAGACCGCTTGTTGTAGGTGTGTCTGGCACCCTACTGGTGACAGCCCTTCCCTCCCTGGGTATTCCTCCTGGCCGGTCATACCACTCCCTGGAGACACAGAGAGAAGGCTACACCTGAGTGAGCTCTGGAGGGGCTGCAGATTCAGAAAACAGGGCTCATCAAGGCAGCGTCGGCCCCCACACAGCTGCAAGCACACTCCTCACTTTCAACCTTCCTCCGTCAGATGTCTGTTCAAAAACAAACGTCAGCGCACAGTGTGGCGAAACGTGACACGGAACGGCACTGGTGTTCAGTGGGCTGGTGCTCAGCTGCTTGAGTAGTTAACACTCTGGGTTTTCTTTAATGAGTGTAATTTAACCGTGAATGTGAAAAATTCCAAGCCTTTTTTGGAAAGACTAATACACTCTATATCTATCTGCTTTTCGTATGCAATTTTGGATTTCTAAGCTCATATTTGTTTTGTACGTTGATTAAAACCCTTCATATTGTTCCTATCCAAGTGACACTATTTGTTGAAGGAAGGAGAGAGGAAAGGAACTGTGTGTGTGTGTGTGTGTATTCAGAGAGTATTTTGAACAAGGCATGATCCAAATGCATTCTATTTATTCTTTTGTTGGCGTAGGGCCAGCAGATTGCAGTGGGCGGGCGTAGACCCCATCATCATCCATCATGTGGACGGCTCTCTCTCAGAGTGTGTGGTACTCACCCTGCGTGGACAAATGTGACTGCCTTCCCTCCCCTGTCAGGTAGGTATTGTGACCATTATGACTCTTATTTTGTAGAGGAGGCTAAGATCACTGAAGTTACTTGCTCAAGAACCAATAGTTAAGTAATAGAACCTGAATTAGCAAACAGGTGTGCGTGTGTGTGCGTGCACACGTGCGCACGTGCATCTGGTATCAAAGCCTTGGTCTATCCCCCGCCATTCTGTCTCCCTCCAGTTAGATGAAAGGTCACTCGCATCATTTACGTGCCTGACCCTGAGCTCAGCACTGAGGGAAATGTGTGGGAGCCTTTAACCTTTGGGAACTTGGTCTCAGTAAAAAGATCACACTTATGCACAGGGTAGTTAAGTGACAAAAGACAGCTTTAATTTTTAATCAGTTGGTCTCAGACTTTGTATTTTAAAAAATAAAATCATGGAACCTTTAGAAATATCATGCATCTGGAGCTGGAATGAAAAGCCAAGCAGTGTTTTTTCTTCTCTGTGGGGCCGAGAGAAGTAGTGGAAGCTTGGAAGCTTGGTCTGCATAACATTGCTGAGACAAAGAAGGGGAGCTGGAAGGAGGAGAAGAAAAGAGATGGGAAGAGGGCGAGGGTCACTTTAAAACATGTTCTCTGTCCCTCAGTTTTTCCTGTGGAACAGTTTTCTATGTTCAGACTTGAGTCTACAGGGAAAGCATCTACAGTTTAAGAAGCCAGCACTATGGCATGAGTCAAGGCGAGAGGACGCCAGACTTCACTAAGACAGTGGCGGTAGGGTTGGAGGCGAGGGGCGGACTTGAGATCCACGTAGGGGGACCATGTTCTGGCCTTGGTGACTAACGCAAGGGAAGAAAGGGCCTTGGCACATTTCCTGGTTTCTGGCTTGAGACAAATTTATGATTTGGTGAGCATATCTCCACGTTATTTTCTGATTAAAAAAGACGCAGACGGGATGGTTAATTTTACGTGTCAACATGGCGGGGCCACAGTGCCCAGATACGTGGTCAAACATTCTTCTGGATGTTTCTCTGGGAGGGCTTTTTGGGTGAGATGAACATTCAGATCCGTGGACTTTCAACAAAGCAGATTGTCCTCCATGATGTGGGTGGCCTCACCCAGCAGGTGAGGCCTAAGATGAACAAAAGACCGACCTCCCCCCCGCAAGAGGCAGTTCCGGCCGCGGCGGCCTTTGGCTGTGGGCTGCAGCCCCGGCTGTCTCCCCGGCCTCTGGCCCGGGCCGGCTCTGCACGCTTTGCACATGCCGGCCTCCGAAACCGCGTGAGCCAGTTCCTTAAAATAAATCTCTCTGCACACACATCTTACTGGTTCTGTTTTTCTGGAGAAGCCCGACTAATAACAGTATGACATTTCCTATAGAGTCACCTGGGGGGGAAAAACGCTGTAACTGAAATGTGCTTATGTCATAACATTTAAGCAGTTTTCAAATATAAGTTATCCAAATAAAGGCAGGAAACATTATGTACTTCCCAAGACACAGATGCACCGCATACTGTAAAAATCCCAACATCCCAGCCAAATAGGGATTTTATGGTCATTTTATAGACAGAGAAATTGGGCCGGAGGCTTTGTAACCCGCTCAAGGTCTTGGTGGCAGCTGTGACAGAGCTCAGGTGCGTCCAGCTTCAAAGTCTATGTCTTTAACTGTATGCCTCAGTGGCTTCTCTTTTGAAGTTTTGCTGTTTAGAACTTTTTAACAAATAATTGCGATAGGCGACACTTACGCAAGGGCTACAGTGTTCCAGGCACTGTTTTGAATTTATATATCGTTACTCATTTTATGCCCCACGACAATCCTGTTTTACGGAGGGAGCAGACACAGGAGTTCGGTGACACAAATCCCACGTGATAGCTTGTTCTATCATTTATAGCTAAATGGGACAATTTTATGAAAGAAGGATGGAGAAAAGGAACTCATATTTCTTCGAAGACCACTAGAAATGTTACTCTTTCCCATTATATTATTTTTTTTTTCATAAGAAAAGTAGCATTCAAGATGTGTAGTAGGAAAGGATGGTAAATCAATAATCTAACATCAATGATCAAATCTGCTTAGCTTTTGAAAACAACTTATAATACACCTGTCCATAAATTCTCTAATTATTCTGTCACGTGTGATTAAAACATGTTTTCTTACTGTAAAAATAATGCATGTTTAACCACAATTAATATTTTGTTTTATATCCTTCTAGTTACACATCCGCTCACACAGCCACGCACCCACCCCTACACACCTGCACGGACAATTCTACGTGAAAAAATGTTGGTTGTTAAACCTGACGGTCAGTCCTAGCTCTCACGTGAGTCCGCAGAGTTGATCAGTCTCTCCTGAAATGCTCTTCCTCCCCTGCCTTCCAGGACATCGCCAGCTCTGGTCTTCCTTCTCAGCTGTTCCTGCTCATGCTCTGTGGCTTCCTCCTCAGGTCCCTGACCTCTGGAGGTTGGACTCTAAAGGACAGACAGCCCAAGGGCTCGGTCTGTCTTCCCCAGCCCCCCTTCAGTGCATTCATCCAGACTAACGGCCTTGCAGACCACGCACAGATGTGGATGTTGCACAAAGCTCTAGCTCAGACCTCTCCCCGGAGGTCCAGCTGTACTTGCATGTATAACGACCTACTCGGCATACCTACTTGGAAACTAATAATCATGCCCAAAGTGGACACTGACACCTTCATAAACAAACTCCCTTCCAAACCTGCTCCTCCTCAGGGAGGGAGATCTCCCTCACTCCTGTTGTTAGGGTGAAACCCTTGGAATCATGCTGGAATCCTGTCTTTTCTCCCAACACACGTCCAATTTTGCCGACTTTGATTTTGTATTTGACCCAGAAGCCTGAGAGATCCCTTTAAAATGCAAACCTACTGTGTAGGTGCCACAGCTCAGCACAGAGTCTCCTAAGGGATCTACTTCACCCAGAATAAAAGGAAGATTCCCTTCAAAAGACTCCCGGACTCTAAAGGATCTGAACACTCCCCTCTTCCATCATTCAGTGGCTGCAGCCACGGCAACCTCCGTGCCATTTGTGAAACCCACCATAAAACTCTTGCTTAAGGCGTTTGTTTCTGCTGGTCCGGCTGCCTGAGGTGCTTTTCTCCAGACGGCAGGCCTGACTCCTTCACAACCACACAGCCGTTAGATTTTTGATCAAATATCATGTAAGTGATTTCTGATCACTCTTTTTAAAATTCAATCACATTCCCCCTACAACACGCACCCTACTTTTCTTCCCAGACTTATTTTGCCCTATAGCATTACCCAAATTTGACATTCTCTCATTTCACACTTTCGTTTATTAATGAGGGTCTCTCTCTAGGCTGCAAACCCGTTGAGGGCAAATGCTCAGTCCGTTCCATCCCTCACTGTTGTGGCCGGTACCTGGGAGAGTGCCTGGCGTATAATAGGAGCTCAGTATTTCTTGAATGTTCAATGATTGTTGAAGATTTAACATAATTGAGATGGTACTGTTAAATACAGGCTTTTGACTTGTTTTTTCTTGTAGTGCTAGTATGGGGAAATTTGATATTTCGAATGAATTTTGGGAAAAATGTAATTTTACTTTACAAAAATTATCAATTTAATAATTTTATCAGAAACTGTATATCAGATAGGCCCAATAATTATCCCATGTTTCAAATTGAAAGCATTCTTTCCCTGGAAGCAAATTACAAAAACAAAACAAAACAACTCCCCCTGTACCCAAAAACATTCGAATCAGATTTTATAAGTTTAGAATCAAAGTAGCAGGAGATAGTTGGATAATTTTAACTGGTCAAGTTAACATAACTTGAAAATTCCTTACTCACTCTACAGCTATTTTACTTTTCTTTGAGTGTCAAAATACCATTTCATTGTTGACACCGGGTGGTAAAACTTGATTTATAATATCTCTAAGGTATCCCATCATATCTATGATGTAAGCATTTTAAGTTCCTCTTCTTCAACATTGGTGGTTTGGAACTTTTTACTATTACAAATGAAACTCCCATCAAAAATCTTTATGCTTATGTGTGTGTGTGTTTTTTAACACATCTCTGCTTTCCTCCTGATAAATGAATAGATGGGACTCAAAATAGAACATTTTTAAGACTGTTGTTTCATTTTGTCAAATTACTTCCCAAAAAAACGTTCCTTTAATTTTAACTCCCCAGCAGAGGATTAGAGTGTTTCCTTCCCGCACACCCTGCCAACAATAGAAATTATCTTAGAAAAGTAATTATCACCAAATTTATGGGTTATAATGTATCTATTATAGTAATTTACACTCTTTAATTGGGGGTGAAGTTTAATGCTTTTCATATGTTTATTAGTCATTTAAAATTTTCTTTTGCAAATTGCCAGCTTTTCCTTTACCTCTCAGTGTTCCTCATTTTTTATTCAAATGTGAAAGCTCCTCCACTAACACTCGAGTTAGTGCTTTGCTGATCATGTGTGGTGCCACCATTTTTTTTTTCTGGTCAATTTCATTTACAATTTTTTTCCCTTAAATTGTATATATCAAATCTATCTATCTGCTCTTTTATGATTTGTTGGTTGACTTTTCCAGTATTTTCCTGGTTCTCCTATTGTCTCAATTTTTAAATATTTAACTCCACAATTCATATGGTTTTATCTTGCCATTGTACAGAATCATCACTGTGTCTTTCAGTTGTGTTAAGTATCCACCGAGGGCCCTGCTCAGCGGAGAGCCTTTCCCCAGCAGCCGGGAGGCTGTCTGGGCTCAGGGCCCTGCCCTGAGCTGAAGCTGATGCACTTCAGAGTAAACACGTCAGAAACAAAGCTCACCTGCCGAGAGCCTCAGAAACCTTTGTTTTATCCCCAGCTCAAGCTTGGCATTGGCTGTTTCTTCCACAGCTCCCTTTGTTGTGTGCTTATTAAAGGAAGATCACAGGGAGCCAGGCTGGCAAGAAGGAAGACCTTTCTCTGAAAGCAGTTTTCTGAACCAGAGGATGCACCATAAACTTTTTCGACTGGCTAAAAAGGATGAGTGACTTCTTTTGGGCTTGCTTCTATCATTCTTTGTCACCTTTTCCTTTTCAGCACTGGACGCGTCCCTGAGTACTACACGTAGTCTTGCTAGGCCAGGGGGAGGCAGAGAGAATCATTGAGCCCTGGTGGGCCTGGGACTCTGACCCTGGTTGTGAGGGCAGGGGAGGGATGGGGAGGGCTGGGAGAAGAGAAGGCTGCAGGTGGTCATCACCTCTTTTGAGAAGGACGGACAGCCATGTGTGTGGGCATAAAGACACCCAGCGTAAAACATGCAATGAATGAGTAATGTACATAAATAATAAAAGCCAATAGAGCAAGATGCGAAAAATAGTTTTTTAAAAAAATGTCTTTCTGAAGAGCTCAGCATTTTTTTTTTCATCCAGAAGCAATACCTTGAAAACCCACTTAGGCTGAAAAGCAGGATGCTTAAGGCATCTCAAGTAACAAATAACGGTCATTAAATTTCTTTGCACTATAAACAAGCAAAGTAATTGAAAGAAAAGTGGCTTTGACAAAAGAAAAGTTGGATGAAGATTTTTCCACAGGAATGTTATAATGTTTTGAGTGCTTCAGCAGAAATTATAAAATTACGATATGCTCAGAGTTAGATGTTTTCATCGAAACCACTGAAGAAATTGTGCTGTGTATCCAAATCAAACAGAAGCTTAAGATAATAATGGATAAAATCACATAGGGCTCACCGAGTAGCAAACGCTGTTCAGATCCTTGATATATATTCACCCACTGACTCCCAAAGTTCCCCTATGAAGTGGCTGTTATTACTCTTCCCGTTTTGCAGACAAGGAACCTGAGAAAGAGTCAGGTTAAGGCATCTTCCAAGGTCATTCATCTAGTAAGTGGCAGAACCAAGCTGTGAATCCAGGCTGTTTGGTTTCAGGGTTGCTGCTGTTGGCCACTACCTGTACAGACTCATTGTCGAGAAATGCCCAGCTGTCACCTAGACTGCAAACATTATAAACACTCCTATTGAAAGCTCTCTCTTTTTATGGTGGGGAGAATTATTTATCAAACGGAAGCCCAGTGACAAAGACTCTCCCCTTGACCCAACAATAGTCAGGCTTCTCTGATCTTGGCTGTACCCTGCTGCCCTGCCTTGCTAGGGCTACACAGCCCAGCAGAATTCTTGGCATCAAAGATTCTGCTAAGTTGGTTTAGCAAGAATCTCCCTACCGTTGATACCTGATCACCCTGGCCTGCCTTCAGAAAGAATCTCGTTAAATAGGTTTGGCAAGAATCCGCCTGTAATCGATGCCTCCTCTTAGAAATTTTCTATCCAAGGTCCTCCTCACGCTGCTCACTGGCTATAAATCCCTAGCTGTCATCGCTGCACTCGGAGTTGAACCTAACCGCCCTTGCTGTTGTGATAAACAGTCTTGACGACTGCCACAATAGTCCTGAATAAAGTTTTCCTCATGATTGTAATAAATGTCAGAATAATTTTGCCTTTAACTCCAGTTAACTAAAATGTTTTTTGGGGGAATGGACATGAGAGAATGGCTAATTGAGAATGGATTTCTTAAGCAATGCGTTCGTTTTGGTTTTAAGCCATGTGAGTTATTTCCCCTATACCTTGATGGATGTGCTGGATAAGACGTAATATTTTGTCTTCTCTAGGCCGTGACAAAGGTAGCACATCAGCGGCAGACCTACACGAGTGATTTCAGGAGCTACACCGGCAGAGCAGAGCTACATGACTACTGGATTGTAGTAGTTTGCTGCTGCTACAAAAAAACACTCCATGACCGGCTGGCAGGATCTTCTAAGCAAATTTTTAAAGTTGAAGGATTTTTTGAAGACTTTCTTACCATCTGAAGAAACCATAAAGAATATTTCAAAACTCAAAACTGAGGCTATAACAATTCCAGGGAACACAAAGAAGTGAAAAACTGTGAGCAGAAGGTGACATAAAAGAACCTCTCTGGCCCTGACTTTCCTCCCTCTAGCTGCCAGCACCACCCAGAAAAGTCCCCCTGGAGTCATGGTGTTTATACTGGCAAAAGCGAGGTGGACGTGCACAGCCAGAGACTAGGCGTCGGGTGAGGGCTGCTCTCTGCTTCCAAGGCGGTGCCTTCTCGCTGCGCCCTCACACGGAGGAAGGGGCAAAAAAGGGACAGGAGAGCTCTCTAAGGCTCTTTTATAAGGGCACTAATCCTATTTGCAAGCATGGCACTCAAACGCCCTGCCTCTAAATGCTATCACATTGAATATTAGGTTACAACATATGGATTTGGCGGGACGGGGCATCAACATTCGCAACACAGCAACAATAAATCTAACAGTCTGTCTGCAGGGTCTCTACCAAAAGTGGAAACATTATGGAAGCATATTAAAAATGACTTCATAAGTGGAGAGATAGGACAAAGTAGGATGAGATGGAATGGGAAGAGATGTGAGGGCCAGGTTCATGAGTAAGATAATTAAAACATTGCATAAATGTTGGTTATCCTGAAAATGATCTATAGATTCAATAAAATTCCAATAAAAATTCTAATAGGTGTGTGTGTATGTGTGTGCGTGTGTTTGCTAAATTTAATAAGCTTATTCTAATATCTATATAAAAGAACTAAAAACCAAGAATAGCTAAGACAAACTTGCCATTTGTGAATTATGGAAGTAGTTGGGGCAGATATGGACCAGGAGAATTTTCTGTCTGCTTGATCACCTCATTATTTATCATATTGTTATCCAGATATAGTAAAATATACATTATCCACAGTGTTAAAATATTAACATATCTGCTCAGTTTTGATTTTTCTGTCTGATGTTAATGAGAACATTTAAAATTTTTAAATTTTATTCATTTACTTTTGTAACAGGTTTATAATATTTTATTAATCATAATTATTAATTCACAATTCACTGTTATCATCAGTCTATGCCCAGTCCCCTTTTATCTTATTGATTTCTTAATTTACGCAATAAAAATGAACACTTATGAACCCATCGCTCAATCCAATAACTAGAACTTTACTTACCATTAATGTACAATGTTGAAACTATAAACATAGTGAACCTATTTTAAAGTATACTTTTTATCGTATACTTTCTCTCTCTTCTGGGAAAGATACCTGGCCGTAGTTTTCCTTTGTATAACCTCTATTCCTTGCGGTCCTATTCAGACTGTCAACTACAAATTGCCACCAGCCCCGGCCATAGTTAAGGTGTGAAGTTGCGACTGAAGCCCAGCCAATCAGAGTTTCTCTCCCAGAAATGTGAAGCTGGGAAGAGTTACCTATGGACAGAAGGCTGTCTTGGTGGTAGGACTCCAAAGAGACTACTCACTATTTCTCGTTAATGAGAGAACCTGGTTCCAGTCTCCTGAAGGCCTGGCTGCTATATTCTATCTTAGATTCTGTGGGAAACTCAATAACCTTCTAAAAACCAAGTTTTTTCCCTTAAGTTAGCCTCAATCAACTTCAATTGTTTGCTTGTTTGCTCTGAAGAATTACGGCAACGACTCTCTATATTGAATTTAATTGTCTACATGATTAATGACTCAGCTTCATAGATATGTAAATATCTGAAGTCTCAATCGAGGCTCACCAAACACAGCTGCTGTTCTAATGACACAATATCCCACCAAGGAAAGCTCCACAGTACTGAAAAGTCAGGAATCGATGGATCTATCTTCAATGCTGTTTAAAAATTTATCAATAAATAAGATAAGAAACATGTGAGAGAAAGGCACTCATAGTATCTCTAAAAAAAAAATAAATAAAAACTACTTATTTAAGCCATATTGGTAAATTTCTATTTCTTGGGCAACGGTTTTGAGACCTGTTCCATGAGTCTCAGGATCCGTGAGCCCCATATGTAACCGTCTTTCCTTTCCTATGGGAAGCAGATGGGATTGACAGACTGCGGCACTGTCTGCCGAAGTAAAGTACGGCTCCCTCTTTCCATACGGAGACTATCTGCATCAAGGGAGAAGACCATGCAATGTCTCAAATTTAGATTCAAAAAATGCTCTTTGTTTAGACATCATCCTTATTTGCTTTGTTTGCCTTTGCGAAGCACCAGGGAGAAACCTGCCCTAAAAGGGTGGGCGGATGACTAGATGTCTCGGGTGCTGATGATGTGTGCAGAGAGTAAAGCAATAGTGATGCAGAGATGGTCTTGTTCTGTGCATTCCTCAGGGAAGGGCCCCTAGAGGTGTGACTGGGAAGCAGGAGGACTGTGTCTCTCTCCTCACTGCCAGGTAAGTCACCCCAGCTCTGCAGTCCCAGCCTGACTAGACAATTGAGGGGTCCAGCCCTCAGCGACAAGCGGACAGCAGGGCGCTCGGTACCCGTGAATAAGTGGATGAGGACGACCCCTCTCCAACTGCACCCATCCAAGTCAGCACCTTGCTCATCAGCCGCTCAACCAGTTATAAGTCTCCTTTCTTTTATCGTTACCCTTCAGTATTCCTTCATGGCATTTTAAAGAATATTATTAAATATTTACCTTGCTGAAATCTAGAAACGGCTGTTGTGTTTTTGACCCATCATAATAGTAGGCATATTTAAAGGAGAAATCAAACTACCTTGACCTAAAATAAAGTCAGGGAGGCCCTTTTGGTTACCAATTGCCTTTCAATGTGATTAACAAATCATCATTTTAATGACCGGTATTAAAATCAATAAAAACCAATCGTAGTAGTCTTTTTTTAAGCACTGCATTTATTTTAGACATCCAGAATTTCTCACATTCTTGATAAATCCTTATGGATTGTTCATTGTCTGAAGTGTCTTAATATCATTTGTAAATTTTCTCAGTAATCTGCTACGCAATTTGTTTCAAGGGAT
Source organism: Cheirogaleus medius (assembly GCA_008086735.1). NCBI lineage: Eukaryota > Metazoa > Chordata > Mammalia > Primates > Cheirogaleidae > Cheirogaleus > Cheirogaleus medius. The sequence goes on from VBSM01000483.1 coordinate 39,794,344, forward strand.
TTGGACTCATTTAGAGTGTCTAGATACTTGCCATCTATTAAAGGCCTCAGCTGCTTCTTTATCAGCATTTAGTTTACCCTTTTAAGTAAAAAAAGTTCTTTACTGAGAAAAAGAAAACAAATGAAAAGTTCGTCTTCTTTTCTTTTTGTAATACATCAGTATTTCACCACTGGCCCAAAGCACTAAGCTTATTTATTGGAACATAATTTAAAATGCCCTTTACATGTTCAGAGAAAATCTACTGCAAATCTTAACTCTTTGCAGCTGAGCCCTATCTCATGATTATAGTATCTGGTCAGACGCCTCCCTGGAATTAGAAAGGATTGAGGATATGGCATTTCAGTCCTTCACGTAAGAGCATTACATGAGCTCCTTCCTTTTAGCCTGTTTTTATTGAGGATTTATTTCTAAGGGAAACTTATTGCTTTTTTTTTTTTTTCCTTTTCGGCATTGCTGAGAGAAGGTTCTTTATAAAATAAGCTCATTTCCTATTCCTAAACCACACAGCTGTGAACGTCACTATGAAGGATTGAATCTTAAGTGTATACGTGTCTGTGTGTGTGATATATTAAGTGAATCTTATTTAATTCCGTGTTTAGTTACCACATACACACACACACACACACACACATACAGTTATGTGAAATGCAGTTTTAGCTGAAGAATCTAACATGACCATGCAGAATGCTATGGTCTGAATGTTTGTGCCCACCCCCCCATTCATATGTTGAAATTCTAACTCCCAAAGTGATGTTACTAGGAGGTGGGGCTTTTGGGGAGGTGATTAAGTCATGAGGGCAGAGCTCTCATTAATAGGATTAATGCCCTTATAAAAGAGGCCCCAGAAAGCTTTCTTGCACCTTCCGCCACGGGAGAGCACAGCTAGCAGACTCTACGTACCAGATAGCAGGCACTTTCCAGACACCTCGTCTGCCAGGGCCTTGATGCTGATTTCCCAGGCCAAGCTCAGGTGGAGGGAGCTGAGGCTTGCCTGTCAAGGTCACTGTGAGGACAATGCTGCATGTGAAACATCCAGCACAGTGTCCAACACGATTAAGGGCTCAGTACTTCATTCATACTAAGTCTAAGAATTTCAATAAGAAATTCCAAGAGACGTTTCTTTCCCAAATGGTGGCAGATGTCACAAATCAATTCTTTTTTAATACTTGTAATACAATTTATTTAATACAATTTATTCCCGTAGTTTCTGGGTTATGTAAAGGAATCTGTCACCAAATTTATAAGAGCAGAAACATTCCAAACTTGGGCAAAATAACAGAATCACATAGGCTACGCAGTTGTTAATAATTTACCATAAATTTAACTTATTAGTTATTCTTTAGAGAGTTTTTGCCATATGCATTATTTATGGGGTCTTTCCACTTTGGTGGACTACAGCTGTCATATTAATTTTTAATCAAATTGTGAAACTTTATAAGTTATTCTTGAAGCCAGGTGGATAAAAAGAAAGATATCTAGGAAACAGTATTCAAATGTATTCTATTCCTAGGAACACATTTGCCCTTCACTCTAAATATCAAAAATCAAAATGATTTTAAGGAAAATAGTTAAGTCACACATACGGTTTCTTGAAGTAAACCTAGAGCGTGTTTATGGCTATAAAATTCCATATTGTTTGCTTTTAAAGAAGAAGCCAGGAACTGAATATTTATGATCCTGAGCCTGTCCCATACTTTATTGTTTTCCTCAAGGGCTTTTACCCAGCCCAAAGGAGAAAATGGAAACCGACACTCTCTGCAATCTGCCAGGTGCTAAACTCTTTTCCCCCAAATGCAGTGCAAACATTATCTTAGTATTAAAATGCATAAATTGAAGGATTCATGGAAGGAAAAGTTCAGTAGCTTCAAGAAATTATTAACAGGGCTAATTCTCCAGTCACTTGACATGAAAGCACCAACTCATGAGTCCACATAAGCACATGGTTATCAAATATATTGCAGATGGAAATTTCAGGTGCAGATTTTTAAGAGTTGAGTATTATCATTATAGACTAAAAGCAAAAATCTATAAAATACAGATCCTGTGAAAGAAGCTTCTGTTTGGAAGATTCTATCTGACTTGACAGGAAGAAATTACATTTACACATTGAGTTAGAATCAACTAAACTGGCTGTAAGGACTGTCTATTTTTTACTGGCTTCATGACCTTGGATTGGTCATCAGCCTTCTCAGAGGCTCATCCCCTTACTTGGAAAATGAGGATTGTAATGTTATCTGCACCACAGAGCTGTAAGAACTGCACAATAATGTGACTATGTGACGCCGATGTAAGCAATTGTTATATTATTCGGCTTTTATTATGTGTGTGAGACTGAATTTGAAACAAAACACAAAGAGACGTTATCTCAACCACAGAGAGATGAGGCCCAGAAATAAAAAAAAAAATCAATGATTTAAAGTGGATCGAAGATGCATATATGATTGAACCCTTTGACGAAAAAACTCATTCAAGCAGTGCATCTTATTTCTATATTTAGGAATAAGTATGATTCATTCACTCAATACTTTGATATTTTAATAAAGTTAAAAGCCATTTTTATAATGTTTATCTCTAATTTTATTCAGATCTCCTGCCTAGAAATTTGCTTGTACATACTGTTTTACTACAATAATCACATGAGTAACTTGCATTCTTGCCTTTTTACATCTTACAATTAAGTTACCGGAATCTCATCTTTGGGCATGGCTTCCCTTGGAGAAAAGATAGTATGGCAGAACACATCTTCTCAGTAGACCAGAGCACGGCTTCTCACGTACCGTGCATCTGAATTACTTGGGGACCTAGTGCAGTGAAGAGTCTGACTGAGTAGGTCTGGGCTGGGGCGCGTCTGAGGTTCTGCTCAGGTGCTTCGGATGTTGCAAGACCCTGTTGGAGTAGGGAGGGACTACAGAGGACGGGGTCTCAGGGGGTCCCTCCATCCTCACAGGAGAGAAGGCGGCTGGCGTGGCCACGGGAGCTAGGAGGCTGGTGGGTCTGGCAGTGGGTACGTGAAGGCACAAGGCATGGTGAATCCCCGCAAGTTCCCGGCATGAGGAGGATTGGTTTGCTCTCCAGACTTCCTCTCCTTGGCCTTATTTATTGAAGATAGTGGTCTAATTATTTTGAATATTTCATTGAGTGCCTAACATAGACTTTGAATTAGATTTGTCTCAAGGAATCTCCTTGGTGAAACCAAAGCAAGGATGTTGTTATGTTTAATGTCTGACTCTGACAGATGGCGTTCAGCATCTGGAGTCTCAGAGGGGACGGGCTACCTGTTGACTGCCTGAACGTCTACCTGGCTTAGAGACAAGGGGAGGCAGAAAAACACGATGCCAGAAATAGACTCCCCTGGCCCCTTCGCTCCAACCTGCTGTGAAAGCAGTTGGGTCCGTTTTTTAAATTGCCTATGAAGTTATAGAAAGGCTTAATCTTTTATTTAATTGGAGACTCAAAAGAGAATTTACTCCAGTCTTGTATTTTAAAATATGCAGCGGCAGGTGGAGGATGGGTGGATGAGAAAGTTCTAGAAGAATTAGTTTGAGCACATAGATGAAAGCAGGTGAGAAGAAAGATACCTGTTACTTCTTCAGGACAGTGAACCATTTTGCAAAGCACCGCGGAGACTCTTTTTGTCTTGATCACACTGGGAATCAATTCCTTGCCTTTGGATGTGGCAGAAATAGGTATCGCCATAAGCATCAGTGAACAGATAATAGATAAAGAGGCTGAAATGAGACTAAATTTTCTCTAGATAAGTCCCGAGAGGGGTATTGGCTCAGTTTGTAATTTTAGCAATTAAGACATCTATAATTGAGTAGAAATGCCCATGAAAAATGAGTGAAGAAATGCCAAGGATTAGTCAAATTTTAAACTAATGAGCAAGATTTACCACTTGGCTTTCTGTGGTATTTCATTACTCAGATTTAAAAAAAATGATACCTACATTATTCTGGTTGAATTTTTGTTTCCACTTCTGCCCTTCCACATTTCTCCCTTTTCCTGCCTATGTATGGTCAATATTTTCCCCTACGCATCTGAACATTTTGAGAACTCACGTAATCCCGTGCTTAATATGAGCAAGGCAACATTTTAAATGCTGCAGGAACTCTCAGTGTAGTCAGGGAGATACAATGTGTACACAGGTAGCAATCATATTAATGAATAAGTGCCACGAGTCTGATGATTTGCTCTTTGAATAAATATGTGTCGACTTTAAAAAATCAAGCCTTTAAAGAATGAAAGTTAGTTTTATTCAGAAGTCTTACTGAGGACTACAGCCTGGGAGCAGCCTTTAGAGAGGGTCTATAGAGCGGCCTCGAACCAGTGCTTCAGCTCACAGCTCATACACACGTCGTGGGGGTTCAGTGCGTGTAAAATCATGTAGAAGTTTGAGCGTACATCCGGTCCTAGATGACAGAAGCATAATCACTCACCGCATCAGCTGTTATCTTCCGTGCAGGAAAAGACGAGGACTAGGGAAATTTATCTTTTAATTAATATAGTGATTCCGGCAAGAGACATGGGGGGCCTTGCGTGTTGTCCTCGAAGCATCTTTCCAAAGAGCTGCCTGCTGTCACAGGGTCAGGGGCTTTATGAAGTCCTGCCGGCGAGCAGAAACTAGCAAACACGTGCTACTTTGTCTCACACGTGAATTCACTCCCACCTCGAGTGAGCAAGAAGTCACACAGAGTCATTGGCATGTTCATGGTAAATTAAGCAAATCTGTAGGGTTGAGCAACGTAGAGGCTGAAGAACAAGATCATTTCAGGCGGAGAGAGCAGCGTGCCCAACGGCACTGGGGAGAGCAGTGAAATAGGTGTGTGTGGGACGGAGAGCCGTTCAGAGCCACTGACGCGCAGAGTGCTCCTAAGGGAGTTTTAGGCCATTCGATTGTGAGCGAGCCTCCGCAGGGACAGCTCCCTCCCACGTCCAGTCTTGACTCCACCTATTCCCTTCCTAAAATGCCTCCTCCATTCTCCCCAACTTAACTTCTACTACCCGCCCAGTTTCTTCTTCTTACTTTTCCACAACCTTAATTTCTGCACCGTTTAGACTCGGTACTTGTATGTTTTACTCATTTAGCACTTAATCACATACTTGTGTCATCTAATGGATTCCATTATTAGTTAGCGTGTCACACACACCTGTTTGTTGTGTGACCAAATTTGAAGGTTCTTGAGAGTAGAACCTGGTTTACAAGTAAGTGCTTGTATTCCCCAGGGTCTAACGTTAGGCCTGCCATCAATTCATGAGTGGATTAACAAAATGTGGTATATGTATGCTATGGAATACTATGCAGCCACGAAGGAGGACAAATTAAGGCCCTTGGCAACAATTTGGATGCAACTGCAGACCACTATCCTTCGTGAAGTACCTACAGAAGGGAAAAACAAACACCACATGTACTCGCTATTAAATTAGAACTAGCCAGTGAGCACACCTATGTGCAGAGAGCAGTAAAACTCAGTGGAAATCAAACAGGGGGCAGTGGAGAGGAGGGGTTGGGCAAAACTCTCCCTAATGGGTACAATAAACACTATCTGGGTGATGGGCGTATTTATAACCTTGATTCAAGCATGGACAATTGATACATGTAACCCAAAACATTTTTACCTCTACAATATTTTGAAATTAAAAGAAAATAGTTAGGCCCGCATAGGGTAGCTGCTAAATAAGTGTTAACTGAACAAATGAATGTATGAACAGATGTTTGTGCATGATGACAGAAGGAATGAACTACATGGAAGTCTGAGATCTACGCATAAAAAGCTGTTGCACTCCGTAATCTCTAATGCTTTCTATAATGAATGTGAGCAATTGCTTTCTGCTTATGTACAAAAAATTCTTAACTCAGTTTAAAAGATTCTGATCTTGTTTACCGTGGTGCTAAGCTACTAAGATAGCTAATAGCGAGGGGAACAGAGACGTGTCTTCATTTCTAGAAATTTTAGTAGAGACTGAACAGCTATCGATCTGTCCTTTTTAGACTCATCTAGAGCCGGAAGAGCTGAATTTTCAAAGTGAGGGGCCGGGTCGCATGACTTCTATTTCTGGCAGATGAGTGAAGATGTGATTTCTGAGAACGAGCGGTCCTCTCTAGGTGGCAAGAGCGGCCTCTGTATAATGCCTGCAGTTTCCACTGCTAACAACAGAAAGCCAAGCCCTGCTTCCACCTATTTGTTTTTAAAATAAGGAATAATTTTCTCAGCTCAAGTATTATTTTGTGAAAAATAATCCAATCGGCTTAGTTGTGAGCAGCGTCCCACCAACTCTTCATTCTGTTCAGTTTATGCGCCTGGACAGTCAACTGGGTTCCAAAGGAGCAGAACTCAACAGTGACTGTTCTTCCTTTCCGTTTCTAACTGTGTAGTTGTGACAAATAGACAAATAATAAGAGCTGTATCTTCTCTAGTAAAGCTGTGAGATTACTTTTTTATGGATTTCCAATGAAAATAAATTCTTTTTCAAGGGTCAGGGTAAAAGCGCTTTTAATTAAAAGAGTTAAAAGAATTATTGTACACACTGTGGCACGTTGATTTAAAAAGTGAAACAGTCATTTCGGATGCATATATTTCTAGCGACCAAGGCATTTTAATATCGACTTAAAATGACACGATGAACCTTTTTTTGTTGTCGAGTAAAGCACATGCGTACAAGTGAATAGGTATCAGAGACAGCTTCGGAGAGCTGAGGCTCTATCTGGTACCATGTTCTGTGGCCACTGATCATTATGATTTAAGAAATTTCAGTACCTTTCTGATGACAGGGCAGTTACCACGGCCTGTCACTTGGAGTTGTGGTTTCTTTGTCCCTGAGGGTGTTTGGCTGTGAATTAGGTCTCTGTCTTTGGACGGACAAATTCCTAGATTTCTTATGGAAAACGAGCCAATAAGGGGGATGAACACAGGAAGGAGGTTCATGTCCTTGTTTTGTACTTCGAGAAATAAATTTTCTCTTTGAATCTCATTTTCCTTAATTGTAGAATGGGTTAGAAATGCTTATCCTAAAAGTGTGTTATAAGGATTAAACATACAATAAACGTAAACTTCCTTGTATAGTGTCTGGTGCATAGAGTGGCTCAGATTTTCCCTTTCCTGATTTCCTTCTGTTAGCTCATGGGGAACACGTTCAGGCTAAAATCTCTTTGCAAAACTTCAAGGAACTGACAAGGTTAAAATTGTTCTAAATGTTACAACCATAAAACCGTCAATAATAGATTAGCCTTTCCGAGTGGGGAGAAAGTACCGCTCAGCTCACTTTTGCATAGATTGGCAAAGCTGGTTTCTGTTAGCGTCTCTTGGCGATACTGGGTCAGTTGGGATTGCCAGATTTAGCAAATAAATATGCAGGACGTGATTTGGGAGACATAGCTATACTAAAAATTATTTGTTTATCTGAAATTCGCATATAACTGGCTAACCTATATTTTGTCTAAAAACCCTAGCCCGAATTCCGTTACAAAATCTTTACTACAGATACATCACTATTTTTGGACTCATCCTTGATTTCACTCTTCCCTATCACATCATCTTGGTGTTACGTGGATTGAAGCCCATTGGCCCATTGTCCATGACGCCATTCTCTATGAGGGATGGGCCGCACTAGAAATATGTAGTGAGATGCAGCTCGGTCTTCTTCAGGCAGGCTAATGTTACCATGCCTGCAAAACTGCATTCAAATGATCTAGAAGAAGAACTCAATTTGCTTTTTAAAAAATTATCTTAAATTATAAAACAGGATACATTTGCCAGTCAGTATTCTACACACTGTTCATATTTTTATCTATCCGGGATATTGATTCTGTATTTCTGTCCACCAAATTCCCTCTGTTACCCTGTATCCCCTCTATGTCCTCGACCTCCCCTTTGTCACTCAAACTTTATTTTGTTTGTTTTTATTTCATGAAATCAAATGGTCTGTCCCATCTTTCCCCTCCAGGACATAAATGGGAAGGATGTGCGAATTAGGGAATACACTGAAGCACGAAGGCAGACCTACTATGTGGCCCTGAGTCGCCTGGTCTAGAGCTCCTCTGGGGTCAATCTGATAAGCGCAGGGAGCCCAGGAGGTCCGGGTGCTCCGGAGTCAGCCTTCCTCTGAGGCAGCTATGGCCAGATCTTTGCACTCAGGTACTGGTCCTGAAACCTGATCGCCATATGCCCTTGCTACAGTGACTTAATGCTCCGACTTTCATTCTTCTCTGCTCTGCTGTAGGAGTTATAAATATATAATGAAATTTTATAATTTTGTAAAAGAATTATAGAATTAAATTATAATTTAACTATAACACGAACAATTGTTCTAAGGAGTACAATGCTATTCATGCAAATTATTTATAAACTATACGTTATTGTACTAATATAGGATATTCATTTCACTAGGTTAAATTACAATTCATTATTTACAGGACGTTGTTCAGAACTTATCTCAAAGATACATCTACTTTGATATAGACACGTCCATGTGTGTATATTATATATACTAAACATCATTTGCCTTGAGATAACGGTTTTGTATGTTTTCCAGTATTTGTTTTTATTTTATGTTGAATAAAGTGATATGAAACATACATCGTAGGAGTTCTTTTCTCCATCCCCTTAAATCAATAAAATCTAATTTTTAAAAGAAAGTAAAAAAAAAAAAAGGCAAAAATACTGCAAAGAATCCCAGAGACTTCAAGAACACTGTTGACTCTTTATGCAGAAAAAAGAGCAAAGCTGGTGAGGTTTTGTTATTTTTCACGCATTAACAATCGGTCCCTTCTGCTTGAGTGCTGGCCATCGCCCTTCGCGGGCCGCATTGGCAGAAGGCGAGTCTCCATCCAGAACCCGAATAAAGGGCACCCTAGGGTCTCTTCAATCAGAAGAGAGATGCTGCTGAGACAGCAGTGAGGCCGGAGTCCCCGTCAATAACATGGAATGGTTTTCTCTGCCCACATGCTCAGGGCCTCTTTCCTTCGTTTCCGACTCTGTTGTAAAAAAGCCTGGCCAAGTCTGATTGCAGTTCTCTGGCGCGATGCACTTGCTTGTCTCTAGGAATCCTTGTCTCAACTGATTGCTGTTTTGTAACCCTTCTGTTCTACAGGGACTCGTGCATTTCAATCCATGCCAGACATAAAATATCTGTTTTGACAGTCTTTGATTTTACTTAAAGAGTACAGATTTTAAATAATCAAAGAGGGCTTATATGATAAAGTTTGAGGTCTCAGAAGTGCTTTTCCTTCAGTCAGGGGGAGAAGAAAAGAAGATGGCTCTTTAAAAATAGGATCATAGAATTATAGAACCGGCACGCATCGCGGAGATCATCGAGCTTCAAGGATCGGTTACAGATGGCAAGTGGAAAACGCAGAGAGGATGAAAGGAGCTAAAGTGATTTGCCTGAATTCACACAGCTGCTCAGAAACAGTCAAATCTATAATTTAGATCTCTTAGTTTCCAATGACTTTTCCTCTTCACTATAGTTTTCAAATTCCTTCCTTCCCTTCTTCCCCTCCTTGCTCCCTGTGTCCCTCTCTCCTTCCTTCCTGCCTCTATCGTTATTTCTGAGTAGCTTAATAGTAAAAGTGTAGGCTTTGGGGTCAGAGTGCCTGAGTTCAAATTCTGGAATTCAGCTAATTCCACCTATTAGCTGTGCAGTCTTGGGTAGATTGTGTAGTTTCTCTATGACTCAGTTTTTTAAAATCTATAAAATGTAAGTAACATGATTCATTTGACAGAGATCTTGAAGATTAAAACATATGTAAAAACTCAGTCCTGAGCCTGCCTCAAAAGTATTGGTAATTGTTATTGTTCTTTTTTTATTTTTATTTTGAGACAGAGTCTCACTCTGTTCCCTGGGCTAGAGTGCCGTGGCGTCAGCCTAGCTCACAGCAACCTCAAACTCCTGGGGTCCAGTGATCCTTTTGTCTCAGCCTCCCGAGTAGCTGGGACTACAGGCATGTGCCACCATGCCCGGCTAATTTTTTCTATATATTTTTAGTTGGCCGATTAATTTCTTTCTATTTTTAGTAGAGATGGGGTCTCGCTCTGGTTTCGAACTCCTGACCTTGAGCGATCCGCCCACCTCGGCCTCCCAGAGTGCTAGGATTACAGGCGTGAGCCACCGCGCCCCGCCTTGTTATTGTTCTTAATCCATTTTTACTAGTGTTGATTTTAAGAATTAAATTAATGAAATTAAAGCACTCCACTTGATTTATCTCACATGTAAGGATAATTATGACGATGTTTAGAAAGTCAATACATAGTTACAATGGGAATGTAAAATTAGATGGAATTATCAGAATTCAGCTCCAAACATGGTTGATAGCAGTGAAAATGAAAAAATGAAAAAAAAAAGTAATCACTCATAGCTATATATGAGGGAAAACCTGAGAAAAGAATAAAATTATTAGGATATATGGAAGCTATGTATATTTTTTCAAGAGAACCGGTGCAATACTCAAGTAAGTTTGAATTCTAATTCTGCCACTTAAAACTTGTGTAATCTTGGGCAAATTCTTTAGCTGTCTGTGTTGCTGTTCTTAGCCACACCACATAGATTAAATACTCAAGATTAAACAAGCAACGTACGGAACTGTGCACACTAGATAATAAAGGTGATGACAGTAACAGGTCGAGTAATAGGGGTGGAGTAATTAGTAGGAGCAACCAGGTCAGCATCTAAGGCAGAGAATAGTGACATAGAAAGAGTACATAGAAAAATATATAATGCTTTAGAAGCACCTTTAGAAGCAATAGGTCCACGTTTTCCACATTTTAGAACAGGGAATGTCAAAGTAGCCTGGGGGCCAAACCCTGTCACTATGACTCACAAAGTTAGAATGGCTTTTACATTTTTTTTTTTAAAAAAATATTTTTAATTATTGCGTACATAATAATTCACAACAAAGTGACTATAATCAACCATAGGTTAGGATATATGAGAAAGCACCCAGCCATATAATACGAACATGTTATAATAACAATGGCTGGATACTTTCCGGACAGACCTTGTACTTTAAAATGGCTTTTACATTTTAAAATGGTTGGAAAATAAAAAGATGAATAATAGTTCATGACATGTGAAATTCTATGAAATTCAAATTTCGGTGTCCATAGCTAGAATTTAATTGGAATACAACCACACTCATTCATTCATATCCTTCATGGCTGTGTTCATGTTGCAGTGGAAGAATTGAGTACTTATAACAGAGCATTTGGTCCACAAAGCCTACAGTGTTTACTACCTGGCCTTTTCCTGAAAATGTTTGCCAACTCCTGTTTTGAACTATGAAATCATCTGTGAAAGAATGCATGTCTAGAGCCAGTGTCCCTCTTGGAAATTAACTCAGTTGACTTGTAGGTCAAGAAGTAATATCACAGATTAACAGATGAGGAGAGAGGAGAGCCTTTTCCATGTCCACATATAGACTGTAGCAGATGAAGAAAAAGTTTAGGACAATTGTTTATGCCAATGCTTGCCCCCAGTGTATAGGAAAGCAGATGGTAGAATAAAAATAATAATTATGAAAGAATGGAGATTTTGTAGTAGAAAAGGCTAAAGAAAGGGCAAAAGAAGTTTCACCTCCTCTTTCCCAATTTGGATGCCTTTTATTTCTTTCACTTGCCTGATTGCTCTGCCTAGGACTTCTAGTACTATGTTGACTAGAAGCGGTGACAGTGGGCACCCTTATCTCGTTCCAGTTCTTGGGTAGAATGCTTTCAACTTTTCCCCATTCAGTATGATATTGGCTGTGGGTTTGTCATATATGGCTTTTATTATTTTGAGGTATGTTCCTTGTAGGCCTATTTTATTGAGATTTTTTTATCATGGAGGGGTGCTGGATGTTATTGAATGCCTTTTCTGCATCTATTGAAATGATCATATGGTTTTTTTTAAAAATTCTATTTATGTAGTAAATCTAAATGCACTTTGAACTTTTCCTTTACAACACATTTGCTCCAGTTGTTAATTCAGTCGGAATCTTCATCCTCTGCTTTCAAATCTTTTCCAGCCTTCAAAGCCCTGTTTCCTCCTTTTTGAGAAAATTCTCCATGTACTACTAGTTAGAATTGTTTCCTCCCTCTTCTGTTTTTCTACATTTCTTTAGGTCCACCTCTATTTCACTCTATTCTATTCTTCATAAACCAATTGCTTATGTGCATGACTGTAACCATTCCTGGACCATAAACCCCTTAAGGACAGGACATGATCTGCTATTTGTTGCTCCACACCAATGAGTTTAGTATTTGGAACATGGTGAAAGCACACTGAATAGCTGTTGAGTTGAGTTGCTAAAAGCATTTATTTTCCTGTTCCCTTTTACCTCACTCCAAGGTGGCAATGTCATCAAAAGAAAGTAATGCATGTTACTAAAAATCAAGTAGTGCTGAATTGGGTCAGAGGTCAACACAATCATAGATTTCCACATATTAATATATTATACACTTAATCCCTCCAAATGCTTAATAAGTAAAATGTAATTAACACAATGAACTAGTCATCATATATGAATACAGAAAGTATTCTTCATAGCAGATCGGTTTCTTACAGCAGTGAACTTGAATAATTTATTTTTTAGTTATTTGTGAGAAGAATTGGGTGGTTATAGCATTTTCAATGGTAGAATACTTAATTAGCTAGAGCAGGTGATTAAGACCAAGACAATAAGAAGTTGTTCTTCTGAGCCTAACCAAAGCTTGCCCAGATTATATTTAGCATTTCAGGTCTTTAACTAAACTCCAAAGGAGAAGAACAAGAATAGGACTGGCTATGAAAAGCAACAACATTGTATTTGGCATAGTCAGTAGTAACTCAAACTCAAGACACTTTAGTGAGCCCCCAAATTTCCTTATACGTTTAGACGAAGGTCACATTTGAGACGCTACATCTGAAGCCAGTAGATCTTTAAGGCTAAACTTTAAGCAGTTGTTCAGATAGAAATCACTCAGGAGAAATCAGAAAGTGACTGAAGTAAGAAAAAAGAGAAGTGTGAAAGGAAGTAGACAGCTACCTCATCCTGTCTGTTTTAGTCTGAGGAGTGTCCATCAGTTTCGGGTCACCTGGAGAACAGTACCTGTTAGGATAACATGCGTGTAATCCACATTTTTAAGGGCATGCTTTGTGTTTTGTATCAGAAAGCAGAACCAAGAAGGAAATTGCTTGCTCAACTTGCCCAAGCCCCCAATACCGTAGGGCTCAATTTATGCGGGAGACGGCAGAGCAAGCCCGTGAGAGTAGTCGCATTCAGCTCTGCAGATGAGAGTGAAGTAGTATATATTATACTTCTATTTTCACATCCTTAGAGTAACAAATATTTATTGCCATGGCCGTTTTGTGTTGCTTCATAAATTTTTTTTCCTAGAGGTACCAGAGAGAGAAGTCAATTTTTCCTCTCTCAAAGGGAAAAGTATATCATTTAAAGTAAGATTTGATAAAAGCATCTTCCAACTGGAACAATTAAAGTCGTCTATGTTCCTTTTAGTCTTTCTCCACATTTTATCAATGTCCTTGTAGTCTTTTGTTAATTACTTGATTATAAAGTCTTTTCAAAAATCAAATACTTTACATGGCTAAGTAGTAAAAGTTTAATTTAAAAGCATTAGACCATGACATACTTCTAGCTTAAAATGAACCTCCTGGGCTAAGTAAATTATACATTTTTTTCTGGGTCACAATCTATCCTATATACTTTCTTATTTAAAAACATAACTTCAGGCAACATCTAAAATTCTTTCATATTCTCTCCCTTTCTCATAGCTGAGTAGCTAACTTTAGATTTTTGAACTTTAACTGCTATGAAGGAATCCAATTTGAGGATGCTCTTTCTCCTTTCTGGATATACGTGCCTCGTGGATTCAGAGAGGATGCAAAACACCAAACTCTGAGACGCCAGAAAGTTGGAGAGAGGTTCCTTTAGGGCACAGTGATTCCCTTCATTTCGTAGTTGTCTCCCTTCAGTACCTAGCACAGTCCCTTGTTTAACACATAGTGAAAACTCAGTGAATATTTGCTGAATTAAAAAAAAAAGTAATTGGGGCATATGCTATTTATTAGCTGTGCAACCTTGGGACATGTATTTAATCTCTTTGGACTTTACTTTTGATTTTTTAAAATTATGAGGTTTAAATTACACGGACTATTAAATTTCTCTATGTTCTAATATTTTATGATTCTATAACAACTTAGCTTGGCCACACTGAAAGGAACTGTCTGCTGAAGTGGCAAAAACAAACAAAAGTTTCAAGGGACAGATTTCTTTCCTCAGCTATTACATCCGTCCTCCCCAGGTATCAACATCCACCCTCGGGGACACTGGAGCATCACCGCTCTAGAGAGCCCTCTGTTCATGGACCTAGAGGGTGCATATATAACTGTATTTTGAGGTAGGTTATTTGTGGTAATCCTTGAAATGTATATTTTGATTAAGTAGGGAAAGCACTATCTTGATGGATAAAAGCATCATTGTGCAGATTAGCCTTAAATAATGGTAAAGAAATGAGTACATCTTTTCAACACAAACTTTTATGTTGCTAAACTCCACTGAGCTAAAGTCAACCTAAAATCAGACAGCATGTTTCTGGTATCTAAAATTACCCCCCAGGAACAACACAAGCATCCATAACAATTTCCATGCCTTCTTTGTCATCAAAGGCATGAAATAAATCCTATCATTTTTTACCCTCACATTGGATAATTCGAACTTAATTGAAACAACGAGTGAAGCATAATAAGAATAAAAATAAAAACTATCATTTTTTTTTTTTGGTTCTAACTACATGCCAGCACCACACTAGGCGTAGGAGAGATGTTACCTCTGATTCCCGCAACAATTCTGAATGACAGGATAATTTTTCTCCCCAATTGTTATGAAATTTCTGGTTTTCGAGAGCTTTGTTCACAGTCCTACGATCAGTAAGTTCTAGAGTCATGATATGAACCACAAATGGCTGTAGAGCTCTCGACTCGGCCCACATTACAATGTCGATTAAAATGAAAACATCTGGCTTTTTAATCATTTTCAGGAACTCATTTTGGAGATGGCTGATGGAAGCTTGATTTGCTTCTGAGAACTCCTCAGCCCAGAATGTACTTTTGTTTGGGTCTCCTAACTGAGGGTTCAGAATTGTTGGTATTCTTCTCAGAGGCTAAAAGCAGCAGCCAAAACTATATAAAAAAATTGAAAACTTGATCCTTAATTATTTCACTATAGAGTGAAAGGAAAGCTAAGCTCAGTGCCCTCAGCCACACGTACAAGACAACAGAGGTCACATGAAATAGAGCGAAGAAACCAACGTTCACCGACTTTTAATCTTGGTCTCATAAAGCACAACTCTCATATACGATTTATCCATAGCTGGCTACTAATGGTGGTAAGTGAGTGCCAGTTAATGCCCCAAATGAGATTTCGAAGTCAATCTTTCTGTTTTAATGTTCTAATATCTACACTACAGAAGTAAAGTTATACGATAAAACTGGTCTTGCCCTGCAGATGCTTCAAAGTTTAATGCTGTCACTTTGTGGGCTCAGGTGTTTTCGAGTTTCTGTCCTATGCTGGCTGACGTCAACCTTGCCAGCCGCCCGAGCGTCCCCCACGCGGTGCTCTGCTGCTCAGAGCTCTCATGCTGGGACCACGGCTGCTCCTCTCCCTGCGTCTCACTTTCACTTCTCTGTGGGTCCTGTGATGGATGAGCCCTGCGTAGTGGAGCCATCCAGGAGAAAGAGGGAGCCTTTGAGGAGGAGGTTTCTCTGTTACTTTGCATGGGGAGTTATGCTAATATCAAAGGAGAGAAAAGAGGCTTTTGTGGCTGAGGGAGGCCAATAGATTGTGAAGCTAATTTGAAGCACCGCTGCTGATTAGGGATGAAATAAACCGAGCAGGAGAGAAATGCTCTCTCTTCATTATGCGCTGCAAGTGAGTGTACCAGAGCCTCCTTATGATAATTACGAAAGGACTGTGATTTTGTTCTCAGCCCTTGAATTAAGCCTCTTCGTGGCCTAAATCCACGTCGGCTGCTTGATCTTTCTCTTTCCAGGACTTCCAGTTACAACGATACTCTCAAAGTATGAGGATTTCCCTTCAGTGTTCTCAAAAACTCCTTGAGACCTCAGTGTTGTGAGCGTTCCTTACTGGAGGTTCGCTAAATACGTAAGATTTACAGCACCTTTGCCACTTTAAATTTAGCTCTTGGACCCTTGCGAGCTGTCATTTTCAGTTCTTTTTTTTTTACATACATAGAATTCATTCAATTCTGTTTCATTCAAATTCCTAGTGCAGCGTGTGAAACTCATCAACGCCAGTGATACGCAACAGCAATGTGTTTGTTTTCTCATTTTTTAAAGGTTTCCAGATAGTGAGTTAAACTCACAAACTTACCTTCTCATGCTCTCCAAATCCCTTTTTTTTGACCAAAGACACATTAGGGCAAAATAACCTCTGAGTCTGGGTCAAGAAGGAAGGCTGCCCTTAGTAGATGCCAAGCTCTGAGCATTTCTGTTTCAAGTGAAGCCGTTGCAGGAAATGCTGAGGGTGGTTCTCACCACATAGCTCGGTACAGGCAAAGGAGGCTTCCTAAGACGTGAGAGAACCTGCTTCCCACGTAACAGCCTCCAGGCGAAAAGCAGAGGGAGTGGGAAGAAGGATAGGCAGCGGGCAACTGGAAAATTAGGTCGAGATAAGGATTTGCAGGTTCCTGCTAATGGCTTGTGTGGTGCAACCGTGTAAGCAGAATTCTGAAGTTGCCTCCCAAGGGTTCCTGCCCCCTGGCGATTCAGTCCAACGCTGTGAAGGGACTTTGCTGGCTTCGAAGCACAGGGAGGTGCCCCTCCCAGAAAAATGTGAGCAGCCTCTAAAAACTGAGAACAACCCACCCTCGGCTGATAGCTAGCAAGGACGCGGGGACCTGAGTCCCACAGCCACACGAGATTGAATTCTGCCAACAGCCTGAATGAGCTTGGAAGTGAATTAAGCTCTAGACGGTCTGGAAGAGAACGCAGCTCTCCACCACCTGGTGAAAGCAGAGCAGAGAACCAGCCGCTCTGCACTTCCGTCCCACAGGACGGGCGTTGCTCTAACTGCCACATCGTGATGGTGACAGTGGCAGCAGAAGACCAGTACAGCAGATGGCACCGGGTTATCACGGCGAGTCTCTCGGCTCTGCCTACTCACTCGCACCGTGGGAGGTTTGCTGTGGGGAGCTCCCAACATGGGCCGCGGAGCCAGCGGGAGGGTGCTCAAACGCAGACGTCCCCTGGGACTGTCTCCACCACTCGACATGGAGTAACAGAGGAGGGGGAGGTGGACACGATGGGGAGAGACTGGGAAGGAGCCGTTAGTGGATCTGGGGACACAGCTTGAACTCCACAGTCACAGCAACCGGACTTAGCATCCTCCCACGCTCCATTTGGAGGAAATAGCTTTGGCAATGAAGTGGGGTGTTTGTGCCACAACGTCTACCAGTCGCCTGCTCTCCTCTGCTGTATTGGAGATGACTCCCACCTGCCCGGACCTGCCTTCTGGGCCACAACGGTGTTGCGCTGGAAGACAGTCATTAAAGGGTCCTTGTGGAGTCCACAAGAGCTGCACATACTCATCAGCTTAGCCCAGCACTGCCCAAACTGTGGAGTGCAAGTGCCCTGTGCCTCCTGTCACCCTAAAGTTTACTCTCCAGCAATCTAGTTCCAGAGTGATGGACAAGCACGGGCCTCCAGTGTCACCTGCGCTAACCTGGCTGACACAAGTGTGGGTACCAAGGACTGGGGGTGTTGCTGTGAAACAAAATGTGAAGCTTTGGCTTAGTGATGGGTAGTCGGGTAGGTGGCGGGGAAAGTGTTTGGAAGTTAGACCGACGGTAGCCTGTGCTCTGCAGGGATGAAACACTTGGTACAACGGTAGCCTAAGGTTAACTTTACGTGGGGGGCAGACACTTGTACTCTGAGGGCAGGACTTGGCAAACATTTCCTGTGAAGAGCCCGACAGTAAATGTTTTAGGCTTTTCAAGCCTCATGAGTCTCTGTTGCATATTCTTTGTTTGTTTTCACAACCCTTTAGCTTCCCGTTTTATAGAATCAGACTGCTGCTTGGATCCGGTCTGCAGGAGTGCCGGAGTTTGCCAGCCCCTGTTCTAGGAAAGTGCGCAGTTTGTAAAATGCAACATTGGCAGCTGACTTTGGTTATTGTTGGCTGCGTTTGTCAGGGTGCTGGTAAGACAAAAATGAGCTCAGAAAAGAATCGGCCAGTTTCTATGTAGAAAAAGAGAATAAAGAGAGTGTAAACTTTGGAGACTTGCAGGGTGGGATCCCACCCTTTCAAAGATGAAGCTGAGAAGGTCTTTGAGGTGGTAACTCTTGCCACAAGTATGAATTCAAGGGTATGATAGTCGCACACACTGTTGTTAATAAAACCTTTGGTTCTGTATCAGGTGTGGATGTGACTTCTCTTCATCCAGAAATCTATGAGCTAAAAAGAAAATTTATTTACATGCCAATATCCCCACGGCACCATAAACAAGTGGTGCCTGAATCTTCTCAGCTGGATAAAATGGCTCTCCTGTCTACATACCCACTAGTCCAACATACCCCACTGGTGTCCAGAGAAACAGAGACAGGGGCTTGGGTGCAAGAAGGCAAAATCAACACACAGAGATATGTCTGGAAAAGAAATGTGGGTATTGAAGAAGATGACTAAGGTTTCGAGAGAATTGTATTGTCCAGTGGATCACCAGCCGGGATTGAAAGAGACAGCAACGGTTTGAGACTCTAAATCAGGAATTATGGCAGACAGCACAGTGCACATATCCTCCAATGAGAATAACACCAGAGGAAGAACATTCTAGAGAACGGGGCCAAGGATTCGGCAAAATGGGGACAAGAGAGCCCTTTCGAGACATAAGAATCACAGGCCAACAAGGGACATTCTCTGTCCCCAGACAGTGAAACCTCACAGTCACTGCCCCATGGGATTCCAGAAATGTTAGCAAGTGTCTGCCGTGTGTCTGCCTTTCTTCCCCTTTCTCAGTGTGAATCTCGTTTGAATTATCTGTCCTTATTCTGCAATTGCACCCTGGGTGTGGGTATGTGTTGGGTGGAATTTTGGCATATAAGTAAAATATCTTTTTAGCGCAAAGATTTCTGGATGAGGAGAAGTCACATCCACACCTGATAGAGAAACCATCACATTGTTCTCTCATACACAGACTAAGATGCATCACCAGGAGACCTTGAACTCGGAGCTAGTCCTTTGGCCGGTGGGACTTTTGGGTCATCTCCCCCAGGGATGGGGTGAATACATGGGATGTGGGGGAAAGGAGAGAGAATCAAGTACTTAGTGAACAGAAGGGTGATCGTGTTGGTCATTAATGCAGTTCTCTTCCTATTTCCAATTGTCCATCCTTGGAGGCCAGTGGTGGGATTGCTTTTCTCTGCCCTTTGAAGACACCTCCGTTACACTGCCTTCTTTCAGCTCTCTAATGGGTCCTCTGTCTCCTCATTACAAGGTTCCTGCTTATGCTGGATACAGAACCCAGAGTGATCCCATTAAAATGTAGTTCAGACCACACACTCCCACCGCACTTGCAATAAAACACAGACCTCTGAGCAGACCTGAGTGCTCTGGGAGCACCTGGTTTCTGGCTGCCACTCGAGCCTCCTCCTCAATCATTCTCCGCCTCTTTCATGTTCACTGCAGGGCTTCCCGGGACTGCGTTTCTGTTGCTCCCGCCTCAAGGCCGCTGTACTTCCTCTCTCCTGCGCAGGCTCTTTCTCCAGATGTTCAAATGGCTGGGTCTTCCCTTTCTCCAGGTACCAGGTTGCACATCAGCTCCCTGGAGTGGAGCCCGTCCCTGACCTGACCTCCCTCAGAAGGAGTCCTGTCTTGCCCTATCCTCCCCTCTGCATTGTTTTCTCTTTTTAGCATTTATTGCTATCAAATTATTTTGTTGTAGTTTCTTATTTGTCCATCTTTCTCTAGACAAAGACGATATCGAGCAGGGCACTGTCATACTGATTTCATCACAGAACCCCCAGGGCCTGGGTTAGTGCTAGCCCACCTTGTGGGCACTCAATCAGTATTAGTCGGATGAATCAACTGATGATGACACGGGACATCAGTTGGGCAGGAGCAGATCACCACCGTATCTCAGGAGCTTAGAGTGACAATGTCTGTTGCGTTGGCAAGCTCCGTGTTCATTCGTGGTAAGTTAGAGTTCCTGCTCCAGGTTTCCTAGTGCCTGAGAAGCTACTAACTCTGCACAGCCAGTTACCGCAGCAGAAAGGAAAGACGATGGCAGACTACACGAGGGTTCTTAAAAATCGCACCTGCAGGTGATATGGGTCCATCTTGATCACACTTCACTGGCCAGAACAAGTCACCAGGCTGAGTTCAACTTCATGGGGACAGGGAGGGACAATCCCACAAAGTGCTCAGGAAGAGATCTGGAAATATTTGATAATTGGAAGTAATGACTGCCTCGTACAGACGGTCCCTGTTTTCTCTGCCTCGTGTGTTCTCTCTCTTCCTTTCCGATCTCGACTGATAGGGTCTAGCTACAGTAAAGCAGTTTTCTTTATCCCTTAACCAGTTGTTCCCACGTTGAATGTGAGTCCCAGTGACCTGAGGTCCTAGTAAAGTGCGGGTCTGGGGTGGGGTCTGAGGTCCTGCACTTTGGTCCAGCCCCACGTGACGCTAACGCTGCTGTCTGCAGACTCGCACTGTGCGGGCAGGGTTCTGATTGCTCTGGGTGCCTCAGTCATGTTCCCTCAAGTAACTGGGTGTTTTTCTTAGGGGCACTCATCTCAGTTTATGAATCTGCATGATCATGAGGACATCTGTCTCTGCCCAGATTCTGGCATTAGAGCCTGTTCTGTTGGTCGCCATCATTGCCTCCCTTTAATGAGGGTGTTCAGTAAATATCAGCTAGATTAATGAGTTGCTGATTTCCTAGATGTCTAGGCATTGTACATATTTCTAGATATGTCCCAGAAATCCTGGAACTTTTCTGGCACTTAGCAGCTAGTGGCCCTGAAATTGGTTTGTGCTCTTTGGCAGGGACACTTCCAGCTACGGGTACTCCACTGATCCCTGTATGTTGACTGTGTATTAGCATGGAGTCCAAGGATTGTTCCTTTTGGGACCTAGATACTCACATGTCCCAAGGTTAGCCAAGAATATTAAAATTAAAATTAAAGCAGTAATTGGTCTATCGATCTAGCTGGATTCTCACCTTCTACATTCCTGAAGTTCATCTGGTTATTTCCAGTGCAGTCAGTTCATTCACTGTAGTGGTCAGAATTCTCCAGAGAAAGTGAACCAATAGGATGTGTGAGCGTGTATACAGGAAGATTTACTCCATGGAACTGGCACACACAATTATGGAGGCCTGGTGAGTCCGAAATCTGCCAGGTTATGCCAACAGGCTGGGGACCCAGCGAAGAGTTGCGATTCGAGTCCAGAGGCCGTCTGCAGGCAGGACTCCTTCTTGTTGGGGGGCAGGAGGGGACGTGGTGGGTTTTTGTTCTATTAAGGCCTTCAATGATGGCACAAGGCCCTCCACATTAAGGAGGGTAATCTGCTTTGCTCAAAGTGAACTTATTTAAACATTACTTTCATTTAAAAAACACCTTTGCAGAAACATCCAGGATAATGTCTGACCAAATATCTGGGCACTGTGGCCCGGCTAGGTCGACACATAAAATTAACTATCACCCTCACCTTTCACATTCTTAAGAATGATTCAAATCTCCCTAGTAACGATTACGACCTTAATAAACCAGTTATAAAATCTCAGCAGCAAGTCAGTTTAATATTCATTTGTGCTTTGAGTTCATTTAGCACTGTTATTAGGACTTACTTGAAGCAACCGGAGTTGGCTCAGAGGGAAGAGGTTAACTTAATTACCTTCTCAGTTTAGTAATATTCATATTTCTTCCTTCCTCTGTAGCTCCTTTTAATTTTCTGCTGTGATTTATGGCATTATAATGAGGAGTTCTGATGATATACTTGAGCAAAGTGTGTGCTTATGGATAAGCGGGGGCCATTAATAGAGCAGGAACTCTGGGTCCTGTCTGTTTCCTTCACATGACTTTGAAAGACGCAGACGCTTAGCTTTTAGTGCATGAGTGACAAGCAGCTGCTCGAACTCCGTCGCTACTGGCCGGTGCTAAAAAGGCCAGTCAGCTGGAGCAAAGCATCAGAGAATATAAAGACAAGGGCAATTGGAACTTCCTCAGCGAGGACAGCATTTCCCCCCTGGCTGGGCGTTTTGCTTCCTTGAGGCGCACTCCGCAGGTGACAGCTGGGGAGAGGAACGCTCGCGTGTCATGCACGGGCAGTAAAGTTGATGCCTTTCACCTCTTGAGGGAAATCAAACAGATGCCCGTATCGTCTTCTGCTTCAGTTCTATGGTCTCATTGAAACGATTGTCCGGTATTAAACTTGGTGTATGCTGCAGCGGGTCTTCCCGTGCCACGGCGCCAAGGTGACAGAGTCGTGTCTGTGCTCAGAACGTGGGCTGCAGGAGGGGAGACCGTGGCTTTGATGAGTCTGAAAAATGACCGCTTTCCTTGGTTTGGATTTATGCTAACTTTGTGACTGTGGCTGAGCCGATGAAACGTGGTTTTGTTTCCCTTTCTAAAAAGCAGCGCAGCTCTGCCGGTGGGGGCCTCACGTCTGTCCCAGTCAGGGCTCAACCGGAGAAGCAGAGCCCAGAGGGGAGACGTGTTAAGAGATTGTGGTAAGGAAGTGGCTTGTGCACTTGCAGGGGTGGATTAGCAGGAAGGCAGTCTGGAACTTTTAGTGGTGAGCTGAAGCCACTGGCCTGGGGCAGAATTTCTTCTTCTCCAGAGAAGCTTGAGCTCCACTACTAAGGCCTTTCGGCTGATAGTAGCAGATCCACCAGATTATCTAGGATAATCTCCTTACTTGAAGTCAGTGCTTATGGAATTGAATCCCACCTACGCAATACCTTCACCGCAACATCTCACATTACTGTTTGATTGAATAACTGTGCACCGTGGCCCGGCCAAGCTGATGCATCCAAAAGATATCAGAGTGTCCAAAATGCATGACTCTTCACTCTCTATGAAATGTAAACGTTAACACTCCTCCATTAATTTGTAAAATAAATACAGTGTCTACCTCGTGGGATTTTTGTGCAGATGAGATAGGATTAAATGATCTAAAACATATATGCTGCTTACAATAGAATCTGGTACAAAGTAACACTCAATAAGTCGTTTATACTTTTCTAAGCTTTCTTATATTAAATATTGAATTTCATTGTCACATTAAGTTTTAAAGCATGATTTTTTTTTTAAAGATGAAAAACTAAAGGATCACGATGATTCATCACTAATCTGTCTACTCTAAGTAATGCACCCAGGGCTAGAAACCATGTTTGCCCTTTTTTGATGCTTTTTTTTAGGTAAGACGACTATGCTAGCATGTCTGTCATTGCCAACAAGATTTGCAGAGCTTTAAATCATGTATATATAAAACAAAATAAATAATGGTGAGTTACCTACGTTACAAAGCTCAAGGTTTAGCTGTAGTCACCCCATTTTTTAGATTTGAGTGCAATTTCCTTCAAACCCCCACAGCCTATGGTGGAGAACTTGATGTCCTTCCCCGTATCACTGGGGATTTTGGGGAGGCTGTTTCCTGTTGTCATTCCTGGCTTTGACTTCCCTGTCACTGTGTCCCCTTCTCTGTGTCCAAATTTGGAATGCAGTCCCCTGTCCTTGTGCCCACCAAGGCATTTCTGAGTGTGGCTGACTTTTTTGGGTGGTAAGAAAGCCAGTTTATACACAGCCATGTTTTCACTTCACCCCACTTTCCATAGAAATTATTATAATTGGGCAGTTTTCCCTCAAACTCTCCCCTTTCACATGCGCCTTTGACTTTCTCTGTCCTCCTCTGTTCACCTTTCTTGCTCCTAGTCTGTGCCCCCAAATTCCAGTTGCTAATTTTGCAGGATTATGACCATGTATTTGAGTGAGCGGAGAGTAGGGTGCCAGGGGTGAGCTCTCCTCGGCCCCTCCACGCACACGCCAAATGGCCCAATGTACTTTCTAAGCAAAAGCAATTCTCCTCCTAAAGGAACTTTTAAAAAATGTTCTATTCTAATTACAAAGAAACCAAGAGATTAGTTTCCAGACAATGCCTGCATTAAAGTATGAGCATCTTCACTATGCCTTTCAAGAAGAAAAAAAAAAAATGCCAAAAAACAAAAAAACCTCACGAAGATTGATTGGTAAAAAATAGCTATCAGCTATGGGCTTATTTTACTTCCTGCTTCAACCCTTCTCTGACCTTTAGAAGATGAATTTCTCCTATGCAGTGTAGCTGCTGTTCTGTGGAATCATCATTAACTACCAGGAGCCACAAACAAAACCCGCCACGATGGATCACCTCACAGCGCCGTGGCTGACTCCGGTCACGCCGGCGCTGGTGCAGAGGTGCTGGATGGCAGAACAGTAAGTTTGTGTGCATGTTTCCAGAAATTAGTGTAAAGCTTGAAGAGAATGGAGAAATACCGTGAGGACTGGCACAGATCTGTGACCTGTCAGGAGGTAGTGTTGACTAATATTTAACAAGTCCACAGTAAAATCAGCAACGGTTACCATCTTTCCTCCTCTTCTTCGTCCTCATTTTTCTCTTCTCTAAAGAAAGGTTATTGCAATTGTGCCACATAATAAACCTTCAAATAAAATTCTCTACTTTATGCTCATAAGAGAGGAAGAAAAAAAATAGTGTTCTCATTTAACTCAATATTATCGTATTATGGATATATCTGCTTTTACAAGCAAATCATGTTGAACAAGCACAATTTTTCCTCCCTGGCTATGCCGTGCAGAGCACAGGTGCTCAAGCTTTGAAAAGGCAAAAATCCCTGCGTACATGTTATTTGCTGGGAATGAAAGTGAAACTTTGAGGAGTGCTTAGGTCCTTGGGGATGACCTTCATCGATCTCTGGTTGAAGAACATTAATAGTTAATTCGTCACTTCAGTGGCCCATCTGTACTAAGCAGTTTAATAAAGCAGTAAAATATTTGTCTTCCTTTTAGAGGCAAAATACCCTTTGATTGAACACACAGGTAAAGAACCACACTTAGGAAATTAGTAGGCTGCGCCTAAGAAAGGGATGCGTGGGGTCTTGTCTGTTCTCTAAATAGCTCGTCTGCCTCACCAGGGTCACTGGTGTGGATGCTGTTTACTCAGTTTCCATGCACTAAATGACAATGAAATGGCATTAATTGCATGAGTATTTTTCATAACGTGCAGTCTGCCACTTGTGTTTTTGACTCATGGTTAACACATCCACAGTAAAATCTGCACTGGCTACACGCTGCCCGTTTTTTTCTTTCTGCTTTTTCTCTTCTTTAACAAAAGGAGGTACCTGCAATTATTCTACCTAATAAAATTGGAAACCAAATTCTCTACCCTACATGAGAAAAATGTAGATGATGATATGTTTAACGTATCTTCTAAGGTTTTTTTTTTTTCCTGGTAACAATAGAAAATGTTCAGAAAGTATATTTTAAAAAATGGAATTGCTAGAATATGTTTTGGGAATCAAGATTGTTTCCCAGGAAATATAACTCCAAAATTATAATGCAGAAGATTCAGCACACATATTTGGGATACTACTCTTCTTCTTTTTTTTTTTCGAGACAGGGGCTCACTCTGTCACCCTGGGTAGAGTGCAGTGGCACCAGCCTAGCTCACAGCAACCTCAGCCTTCTGGGCTCAAATGATCCTCCTGCCACAGCCTCCCAAGTAGCTGGGACTACAGGTGTGCACCACCACGCCTAGCTAATCTTATCCATTTTTAGTAGAGACAGGGGTCTTGCTCTTGCTGAAGTGGGTCTCAAACTCCTGACCTCAAGCAATCCTCCCACTTCGGCCTCCCAGAGTGCTAGGATTACAGGCGTGAACTACCACGCCTGGCCTTGGGCTACTATTCTTGAAGCCACCTCTTTTTACAGGGAGGAAATAAAAGATGTGCTTTGGGGACAGAAGACACTAGGTTTTGTAGTGCCAGCTCTGCCCTTTATGAGCTGTGTAAATTTGAAGAAGTTATTCATCTCCTCCAAGCGTCATCTATAATATGAGGATAATGAAAATACTTAATCAAAAGATGGACACAAGGATTAAAAATCAGGTAAAGGGCTTATTGCATGCCTGGTGGACAGTAGGCTCTAAATAAACAGTCTTAATATTCTGATAGAATAGCTTAAAGTAGAAAGGGCCTTTGGATTTGATAGCTGTGAGGATGGATGATAAATTAATAAGTATAAATGAAACACACGGCTGTCGAAGAGTCATTGTCTTAAAGAAACATACCAACAGCAATAACAGTAACAACAACCGTCCTAAAAGCTGTCAGGACAGTCGGAGCCAGCTGAGGGTTGTTGAAGCTAATGGAAAGGAATTTATTTCTGATAGCATTACATAAAAACAAGTCAAGATATTTTCTTCAAATTTCTATTGTTAAATAAAATAAAATATTATAAAAACCCGTGATCAAAAATACACCCATTATAGAACTGTGTTGGTCATCATAGCCTTGGGAACATGTGCTCTTAAACTTTAGGCTGCCTGAGTTCAAGCTCTGTCCCTTCCTAGCTGTTTTACTCGGGCAAATTGCTTAACTTCTCAATGTCTCATTTTCTTCATCTTTAAAATTGGGTAAAATTGTGCTATCTACTAGAGTGTAAAGAGAATTAAATGATTAATAAAGTGTTTACATACTACGATACTAGTTGTTCTTATTACTATAATTCTAAGTTATTTTTGCTTCCCCATCCTAGACCAAAGAAGGAAAAGAAATGTTTTGGTTTTGCTTTTCTGCTTTCCTTCAAAACCCACATGACGGAAGGGTCTGCTTGTCTTCCATGAGTAAATGACAGCACTGCCTGCCACGGCCGGCAAGTGAGCGGCAGTGACAGCGGGTTCCTGGGAAGCGCCGCTCGGAATATTCTATTGCTGGAGTGCCTGAGGAGTTTCTAAAGCTCAAAATGGATTACACCAGAGACTCTGCAAGGGAAATTTATCATATAATTCAGTATTAGTAGAACATTTTTTATTGCAATGCTATTTGACCTAAATAAGAAAAAAAATACTCTAGTAAGATAGTATTTAAAGGGAAAATTCAATAGAGCAGCTGGGGTCCCTGGAAAGGATTAGTGAACTTAAAGTCAGGGTTGATTTCAGCACAAGAATTAGAACTCTAGGAAGTTTTTCCTTTTTTCTTTTTGGTTTGTTTTCTGCAAGGAAATAATGGTTCCATTGACAACAAGTGCTTATGCCTGAAAATGAATCGCAATGGTACCCACAGTACACCTCCATGGAGCCACTGGGTATACCAGAATAAAGGAGAGATTAAGCAACCTGAGCCTCACCTTTTAAAAAATGTGTTAATTTTTGTATCACATTGTTTTGAACTTTTATCATTTATACTCCATAAAGCCCACTGATCTGAAGAAGCTTAATATTCCTTTAAATTTTCCTTGGTTAATTCTGGAAATATTTTCAGTGAAAACAGTTTAATGATGATCAGAACCACTGAGGATATAAACACCTGATGTGTGTGTGTGTGTGTGTGTGTATGTGTGTGAGAGAGAGAAAGAGAGGGACAGAGAGGAAGAGAGGAGTGTGTGTGTGTGTTTCCTTAACACGCATCTAAACTTACGCTGTGGAACAGCACACATCAGACAGGGCCACCACAGCAGCAGGGCGGTTACGCACGTCACAGTATATGCTAAGAGTCTACTCTGTGGTTGAAAACAGATGCCAAGTGCTGTGGATACAACTGTGAACGATGCAGTGTTGATCCTCAGAAACCACGCAGTCTAGTGAGGAGACAAGCAGGGAGCGACTGTAATTTTTACAGCCTCTCTTGCCAATCATAGACCCAGATTATACTCCAGATCATGAAATCATCTAAATATTTCAGTCAGGACCCCAGAAGTGGGTTAGAAAATGATGGAAGAGCGTAAGAGAAGAGCAACCTCTTTTACTAATGTATGTGTGTGTGTGTGGGTGGGGGGGTGAGAAATAGCCAAGTAATTTTTTTTTCTCTTTCTCTCTTATAGGAAGTAGAGGGCCAGAATGTTGAAGTCAGTCCATGAAAAGGGAAGAAAAAGGAATAAGGCCATTGAGCAAAAAGAGGAAGAAGAGATATAGAAGGACAACAGTAGCGTGCAGCGTCTAGGCAAATGAAGGGCAACCGTGGCTGAAGACAGTAGTAGGAGCTGGTCAACGACACATGCTCTACGCAAGCGGGAGATGAGAAATCAGAGAAAGCCACGCAATTTGGTGGGAAAGAAGTAAATTTTGACCTTTGATGAGCAGGTGGTTTCAGAGGAGTTTTGAAGTCATATGAAAGCTGGCAGGAAGTGAAATGAGAATGAATAAGGGACAGGACTTGGAAGAATGAGCACAGACCAAACATTTGAAAATCTTAGCCGCTAAAAGAAAGAATCCACGGGCATTAAAAGAAATGGGAACTGAATCAAGAAAAAGGCTTATGATTCGGAAACGGAAAACCACCTTTTCATGTTTGAAAGAGGAAAGGGTAATTAATATCTGTTGAATGGAATTGACTGAGGAGTGTTGACTAATTGTGGAGTAAAAAGTTCTGGAGTTAAAAGGAAAGAAAAGTGAGTTAAAATGTAGTTAAATATCCATTTTAGAGAGTAGAAGACAGCATTTACCCAGAGATTATAAGGAAAGATGTGAGGGCTTATTGAAAATAATGGAAATCAAATAAAACCTCTTCTCTCATTAAAATTCATGCCCTGGGCTCTGGGAGGCCGAGGCGGGTGGATAGCTCAAGGTCAGGAGTTCGAAACCAGCCTGACCAAGAGCGAGACCCCGTCTCTAAAAAAAAAAAAAAAAAAAATTCATGCCCTGGGGATGAAGTCCAGTATTTTTAAAGAAACATAAAGAACTCTTGCATCAGCTGGGGCACACCTGTGTACAAGTCTGAGTCCCAGACTCTTCTTGCAGAGTTATTCTCCTGCTTTTCATTCTGTAGGCACGCACGATGGCTGTCTTGCAACCACTCTGGAAGGCCGTGCCTTTCCCCCCTCAAGGCACTAGCCTTTCCCGGGAATATTTCTGGTCTTTTGGACTTGACTAATGCAACATAGCCTCCAAGTCTCAGTAAAATACCAAATTCTAAGAGACTTCTTCCTTAAGCCAGCAAGCCAGCATAGGTTCCTCTATTTTAATTTTAAGGTATTTCTATTCTCTATTTTTTGTGTGTGTGTGGAAAAGGATTGAAATTATAATTGACCTCCACACTCCTGAAAAAGTTTGGGAATTGAAATTGACTATTGTAAAATGCATGTCCCTGGGTGCAAATGGACTTTGGTGACCAAGGAAAAAATAATCCCTCTTCTTACCTCAAAGACTTTCCTTAAACATAACCTAGATGATTTTTCCAATTGTCTTGTGAGATATATGGAAATGTTCTAAATACTGCAGCTCATGCGTTCTAAGACTCTCATTAGTAGCTCTGTTTTATAGTCGCTCTGGGTCCGGACTGAAGCTCGTTTCTTCCACAGAAGATTTGCTGTTTATTTCTTCTAATCCCAAGCTGAGACCTCTTTAGGACCACGCTGGTGGAGCGAATTCAGAGTTGCAAATCTATGTAAGGACATTTTGTGGTTCAAGTTCTCAGGGGAAACTTTTTTTCCCTTGCCTCTTTCCAGGGACAAGATTGAGACATGAAAATTTAATTTTGTAATTTTTTGTATGGGAGCTTTATTTCTCATTAATTTTGCACTTCAATTTTCAGCTTTGTTGGGGGGGGAGGTGGCTGGGGAGGAAATTTCCTATCAGATTCTTCAACTTTGATTTTTTTTTTTTTGGTATATAAAATAGTGATGTGTTGCAATCTATGGCAACTTATAATGTATGGTTTGTTATACATGATGAGTCATGAAGTCAGGTAGTCTTTTTTTGTACTCCTTGTTCATAGAGGCTACTTGTAGGAGTTTGGCTAACCAGTTAGTTGGCCAAAAGAGTTCCCCTTTATGTATTTAACCAGTGGGGGAAAATGATTTTTTGAATACCTACCATATGCCAGGCACTGTTCTAGGCCCTGGGGATTGAGAAGTGAAAAAAAATCAGACAAACTCCCTGCCCTCGTGGAGTTTAATTTTAGTTCCTATGTAATTTTGTGAAACTTGAAGTTGTTTGACTGCAATAAAATTGCATTTACATCCCTAATTACCAGTGTGTCCTGATTAATTCTTATTGCAATATATTAATTTCTCCTTATTAGAACTCCTTACAAGTATAATTAAGTAAAAATGCAATAGTTTGCTTGATGTCTAACCTCACTATAAACTCCACGGGTGCAGGTACTGCAGTCCTTGTTAGGGCCTGTATTCCCTGCCCCGCAATCAGGCCTGGCCCGGGCGGGCAGGCAATAAACACGATTACCAAGGGCGTGAAGTTAACTGCTCACTACAACATTTGCCTAAAATTTTACTAAGTTCTATTCATCAAGTACATGTCTTTTGTCAATTTTTATACTTAAAGGTGCCATATAGTAAATTTGAAATCCTTTCTTTCCTCTTCTTCATAAAAAAGTACTTAATTACTTGTACCACAATTCACATTAACAATTATGATGCCATGCTTTCTTGCACGCTGTAGTCCTAAGGAAAACTTTTCAGTCTAATATATTGAATTCTTTAGACACTATCAGAACTTATTTGCTTAATGCAGCCCATTATATTTCATTTTATTTTCTGATGACTAGTTTTCATTATTTTGCTTCATTTTCTTCTTTGGCAGTACTATTATTCAAAGTCCATCCTTTATGTTCTAGTCTCAGCATCCATTGTCGTCTCCGACATTAACAGATACTATTTTTCCATTCCCTCCACATTATAGATGTGTATTCAGATTTATTTTCCATAACACCCTTGCAGTGTTGGGCCAGCTTTTTAAGGCTTACCATTTGTTTTTTAATTTGTTTTTTTAAGTTTTAGATCTTAGAGTTCTCTATCCTGACCTATTGTTGATTAATAGATGTAATGTCCTCCTTGATTTAATTAACAATAAGTAGCAATAATTTTTTTTTTCTGCCTGATTAAGACAATAAAATTTTCTTCTGGGCTCTTAGATATCTCTTGTCTTCTTTTAAGCTTTCGTCTTTCAATGTTTGTATTAAGTAGTGACATTGCTACTTATGCATTGATTTAGTTGGCATTTCTTCCTGTAGAGAACTCAAGATACTGCTGAGTCAAGTGGCTTACATGGTCTTTTTGAAAGCACAGCACCTTCCTGGGCCCTGGCATGGGGGACAGGCTGGAGGTGGAGCCACTCCTAACACTGTCGTGCACAGTCTGACCACAGCTGGGCATTCCAAGCAGATCCAGGAATGGAGACCAGGAAGATCAGACCCCTTCCTATAGCATGAAAATTATTTCTTGGCAGGAAAATTTGAGATATAATCATGGGAATTTTGAGGAGATTTCTATCATAAACTTTCTTCTTTCTGTTGAATTTCTCTGTACATAAGACACTTATTAACAAAACAGGAATGTTCTAGAAATGCAATGACCTCCTTGGCTATGTATTAGGCCAAATAACATAAGATTTGCCTGAGTGCTTTGTACTAAATGAAATCTGTGCCCAGTAAAGCAATTTAAATAAGCTCCTTTAATTTATAAGAAAAATAATATACACAAGATACACAAATATAAAGTCAACGCGATAAGACGATCTCTTGTTTTGTAAAATGAATGTTTCATTTTGTTAACTTGAAAATATAAATTTTTAGCAATAAATGTGAAATAATTAAACATCTATTTTTAGTATTTAATGCACTTATATATATGCATAAACCATTTATTATATAAAATAACTTTAGGGTAATTGCTATGCTTCTCATTATTCAGGAAAAAATTTTATAAAAATTCTTCATACATACATTCAACTTCAGTTTCTTTGTCATCTCTAAAAGCCACTCTGGGAGTATTTTAACACAGAAGTAAAAGCATGTGCTCTACTGCATAATTAAGCTATTTTTAAAAATTAAGATAGTTTTCTTTTTAAAATTCATTTTGTGTCTTTTTGTTACTCCTCAACACAATCAGTCAGTGTAACACTTTGAAAGTTGTCTTTAAAGATCTTATTTATAATAACATTCAACACTTGGAGCTGAGAGGCTTAACAACTGGAGGTAATGCTGGGTAATCTATGTGAAATGTCTTTGCCCCTCCATTTTTTCCCATTTTTAATTGACAAATTATGATTGTAAATATTTATGGGATATATAGTGAAGTTTCTATACATATAACATATATAGTGATCAGATCAGGGTAGTTAGCATATCCATCACCTCCAAGATTTATTGTTCCTTCATGTTGGAAACATTCAGTATCTTCATTCTAGCTGCTTGAAACTGTATAATATATTATTGTTAACTGTAGTCATCCTACAGTGCTATAGAACATTAGGACTTATTCCTCCCTTTTTTTAAACAGACTTCTCTGGGTGACATCTGAGCATCTCAAACTGACGGTGATTGAGGTTGTTTCAGGCTAATGTGTTTCCCTTGTTTGATCAAAGTGAACTAAATAGAGAGTGTGACTTGTAACATAAAAAACATTATATGGATTTGAATACAAGGCAGCTCCCTCTGCTTACTTTTTATTGGGAAAAATTTCATCTTCCATTAAAGTTAAGGGTAAAAATAAACTTAGCATGCCTCAACAATGGGCATTAAGTTACTCAAAGAAAATTTTCAGTCATTAAATTAGAACATTTCCTGCAGCCATGTGAAGTGAGCACAGTTATCACAGGCACATCTGATTTTTCAGGGGTGAGGTACAGCGCGAGGGTGAGCCCTCATCATAGGCAAAAGCTAATGATTTTGGGGAAGTACTGGGCAGAGCACTTAGGTAAGAATGACTTAATTCAGGGACAGGTGTTTACCAAGTGACATCTTGAAGCTGACAAGAGCCCTGAATGCAAATATCAGCAGAAGGTGGTCAGCGTGTCCGCTGGAGGCAGACGGGGGTTTTTGCACGCCGCTCGGACGTTGGCACTCTCAGGGCCTGGAGAGGCGGTGACTTCGCATGTTGCACTGCTGAGCTGTGCGTTAACTGAGTATAGACTCAGGCTTTGCATAAGTCCTGACGTTTGGAGTTAAAATTGTTCCGAATCCGAGTTCTACCACTAATGAGTCATGTGACTTCGGGCAAGATAAGCTTTAGTTTTCTCATGAGCAAAATGGAAATTCTAATGATTCATATTCTTAAAGGATTTTGTGAGAAGTAAATTATATAACCTCCATAAACTAACTACTAACATTTTACTGTAATCATAAACGATTCCTGTGTTCCTGGGAAAAGACTGTTTTTTGGCCATACTCACAGTTAATCGCCAGAACCAGTTTCAAACCCGGTCTCAATGATAAAAGACGACTTGCTGTAGGAACTTTAGGAACTGCATGTCTGAAATGGGCCGATCAGTGAAGCCTTGGGCTTCTAAACATCGGTCAATTAGCAGCAACCTCACGTCGGTAACCCAGCTCCTCAAAGTCCCAAAGTCAGCCAGTCTGGCCCCAGAAAGTCTGCTTTCCTGCTACCCACTTCTAAAAACCCCCCAATTCCGGAGCCCCTCACACTCCCCGAAACCCGATGGGTTGAGTTCTTGGTCGTTCCCAGAGAGACTGTTTTAAAGACACGCTTCTCCCTGGCGTGGCAAGCTGTAAACTCAGCTTTTTTTGTTTGTTTCAGATATCGAGTAGTGGGGGTTTCCTTAAGTGACCGTCACACAGAAACATTCAATAAATTTAATAATACCATTGTTGCGCTTCCACCGCTCTTACTCTTAATCACAGCATTCATGTTGGGGGGTGCACTGAAGTTGCCCTGCCTCTTTCAGCAATTAGGAAAATATTATTTAAAAAATTATAGGCAAGTGATTCGGGTTTTTTCATTACTTAATTTGGGAAAACTTTTTTTTTTTTTTTTTTATGAAACCCAGCGCTGTAGGGGGAGGAGGGATGCTCAACATTCTTAGTCCCCAGGAAACACATGCAAAGCTAGGTAGCTGGGAGAACTATGAAGCTCTAGATAGATTAGATAAGGGTTCTTGAAACATTCATCGGTATAATATGAGGAATGCTTAACTCTCAGTATGGTATTAGAATAGCGAGCCTCTGCCTGGGGCTTGGGATGGAAGACCACTCCCGACTTTTACTCTGGGGTGAAGAAAGTTTTGCGTACCTCCATCCTACCCTGCCCTACCTCACCAGAACCCCTCAGAAATAAAATGAAGAAGAATCTTAGAAATTCAGTGACCTTTGCTTTGCACTGTTATTCTAGGTGATCTAATAAATGAAGACTTATGAGTCCCTTTGTAATCAGAACTGGGATTTACTCTCTGAGCTGTTTCCTCTGTACTAACTTTTAGGGAGCATATTGAAAAGCCAGACAAGATTTCTAGATTTTGCTCTACGTCATCGATCCTCACTGGATCGATTCTCCCAAAGCCTGCCTGATATTTTCTGTCTGAGTGGAAGCAGGTGAGATGGGCGTAATTGACAATAATTAATTTACCCTGAAGGCCCAGAGTCTTTCCTGAGTGATGCCTTGTGTTGTGATTAACAAAAATTAAGTCCTCCTGACTCTGCCCTGGGTGGGAAACCTCTGCAAGGTAGGTTTATAGCTCCTACTTTAACTTGACATACAACTGTATTATTAAGAGATCACTCTAAATCTTGATTTTTATTGTCATCCTTACTTCTAAAGGGACAAATTAACTTGAATTAATTTGAGTAAATGCTGATGAAAAACTATTCTTCCTTGTAATTTTCTGATGTCAAAATTTGTATTGACTAAAAACCTCTTTTTCAGGAGTCTAAAATGGTAATTTGAATTTCTAAATATTAATGGCATGTTGTGAAACAATATGATTGATTGAAGCTATCAACATAGTATTTCACAGCTTTAATTGAAGAGAAATTTTAAGAATTTCTTTTTATTCAAAAAAATTAGTTTTTCTGATACTTGGAAGTCTGTATAAAGACAATTTATAAAACAAAATGACTTTATTACAAGGGGTTAGTGTAAGTGTAGTAAAATGAATTTTAGCGTCAAATACTGTATTATATAAAACTAAATATAAAAAATATGTTTTCTATAAAGAATATAAAAATAAGAGCTGGATACAAGTGCTATGTATAAAAGTCAATTGTATTTCCATATATTAGCAATGAACAAATACAAAATAAAAACACCACCATTCACCATAAAAACACCACCATTCATAACTATAAAACATTGCTGAGAATAAGTAAAGAAGGCATAAATAGAGAGAAGCATACCATGTTCATGGATTGGAAAACTCAATATTGTTAAAATGCTAGTTATCCCCAAAGCTATCTACAGATGTAATGCAATGGCCCAGTCCCTTTTTTTTTTTTGGTGGAAATTGAATAGCTGATTTTAAAACTTTTATGGTAGTATAAAATATCTAGAATGGCTCTGAAAATCTTCAGAATGAGAACAAAGTTGGAGAGCTTATACTACAAAATAGAAAAACTTCCTATAAAGCTATAGTCATTAAGATGGCCTGGTATTGGAGTGATGGGGTTCAAGACACACTACCCCAAAATTTGATAAAACAGCAGAAGCACGAAGGCCACTCTCACCTTCCCCTTGCTTTTCTCCCTTGAAACACGTCCTGAGACCTTCCTGCAAGAGGTGCCCTCCCTCCACCCTGGGGAGGGAGCATCCTTATCTCTGAAGACACAGGGACACATAGAAGATCTGAACAAACAGGTCTTGCTAAGTAAGGCCTGTTCACTGCCTGCTCTCCAGGTTATTACCATTAGATCATACCCTCTCAGTCTAATCATACTTCTCCATAATTATCCACCTCTTCATCAAACCTGAGCATAAAAATACACATTTGCCTGTGTTTTGGGGTCTTCATTTTTTTTAAATTAAGGATCCAATGTTGTGTGAAACATATTAAATTTATGTGCCTTTCTTTTGTTAATCCTTCTTTTGTTTAGGGGCTTTAATCACAAACCTAGTGATGGGAAGGAAAGATTTTTTTTCCCTCTAGGAGCAAAGAAATATCATTCTCATGGATACTGATGGAACAGATTCGGGTCCAAAAGTACTTCCACATGCATATAAGTCATTTTCTGAAACAGGCAGCACTGCAACTCAGTAGGTAATGGAGAACCTTTTCAATACATGTGCCTGGATCAATTAGATGTCTTTAGGAAAAGAAATGAACCTTGATTTATCTTTTATACCATACACAAAAATCATTTATGGATGATAGTCCTAAGTGCTAAAGGCAAAACAATAAAGCTTCTAGATGAAAATATAAGATAGTAACTCCATGATCTTTGGATAAATTTTTTTCTTAAAAAGAGACATTAAAATGAATTAACCATAAAAGAAAAGATTAATAAATTGGCCTTTATTAACTTCTATTGATCAAAAGACACCATGAAGAAAATGAAAAGGAAAATCACAGACTGGGAGAAAATATTTGTAATGCACACATCCAATAAAAGAACTGAACTTCTATCTAGAATTTCATAAAGCACTACTACAAACCGATAAGATAAAAACAGATAATCCAATTAAAATGTTTAAAAGAGCAGAACAGACACGTTACAGCAGGATATTTAAATATCTAATGTGCATATGAAAAGTTGTTCAACATCATTAGTCATCATAAAATGCAAATCAGAATGCGATACTCCCATATGCCCACCACGATGGCAGTTGTGATGCTTATGAAGTAACTGGAATCTTATGCATCCCTGATGGGAGTGTAAATTGTCATCCTTTGGAAAACTAGCAGGATCTTGTAAAGCTACCCATGTGCCTACCACATGACCTTGCAATTTCCCTCCCCCTTTCTCTCTGTCTCCCACCCCCATACACACACGTATCCAGAAGAAATTACTACAACAAACGACACGTACAAAAATATTCATTGCAGCTTTACTCAACCCAAATATTCATCAATAGAATGGGCAAGTGTATTGTGATATATTTATATATTTTAATATTACAAAGCAATAAAAAGAACTAACTATTGCTGCGTGCAATACATAGATGACTCTCACAGACACAGAAGAGCATGATTCTATTTATCTGAAGGTCAACCACAAAGAAAACTAATTTGCAGTGAGAAAAATCAGAATAGTTGTAACCTCTTGGAGGTTGAATGGAAAAGGGCAAGGGGGAGGTTTCTGGGGCTGAATATGCTCCATATCTTGCTCTAGATGGTGGTTACCAGGGCTGTATATATACGTAAAAGTCATCAAGATCAATAAAGATGTGTACACTTCCCTGTATACACGCAATTTCAAAATCACAAAAACACACAGAAATCAAACAAGCACACAGAAATCAGACCAATATGATACCACTACACGTATGCCAGAATAAATACAATGAAGAAGACAGGAGACACTAGGTGTTGAAGAAGGCAAGAAACAACTGAAACTGTCATATATTGAAGGTAGGAGTATAATGGGAGCAATTAGCTTGAAAAACCATTCGGTGAGGCCGGGTGCGGTGGCTCACGCCTGTAATCCTAGCACTCTGGGAGGCCG
>VBSM01000483.1:39832038-39863797 GCA_008086735.1 Cheirogaleus medius
AAAAAAAAAAAAAAAGAAAAACCATTCGGTGATATTTACTAGGACTGAAGCTAAGCATACCTTATGACCAATAAAACTGCTTCAAGACATACACTCGAGAGAGATGTTCATCAGATAATTTATACTAAAATGTTTATAGCATTTTTGATTGTGGTTATAAACTGGAAACAACCCAAATGTCCACCAACAGTATAAAAATAAACTGTGATGTAGTCATACAATGGAATATTATAGATCAAGGAGAATGAATGAACTACAGCTATGCACAATGACAGGAATAAGTAGTACAAAGAATGTTCAACAAAAAGTGTCAAACACTAAGAGTACACACTGTATGATTGTGTTTTTAGAAAATTCAAACACAGACAAAACCCATCTACAAGGTTAGATAGTCAGGATAATGGTGATTGTTGGGAGTGAGTAACTACTGTCCATAGCTAGTCACTGACTTTAGGGGGACATCTGGTAATATTCTGGTCTTGATCTGAATGATAATTGTATGACTATATTCACTTCGTGAAAATTCACCAAGTAATAAGTACATGATTTGTGTACTTTCATGGTTGTATGTATTCTTTAATAAAAAGTTTACTTTAAAAAAAGTAAGGTCTCCTGAGGTATCATATTCTATTTACATTCTGGTACCTATTTTAGCTTGATTAATGCAACAGATGTGCCCCTATAATTAATTAAATCATAGTTGTAATCAAAGTCATTTGCTTATTGATTTATGAGATCATTTTGAAGGTAGTTTATCTTCATTTGCCATTGACCTTCAACTGACAGAGACCTCAAGCACTTCAGTCTGGGTGACTACTCCTCCATTTCTGTCAAAGACTCCTAATGAATGGATAATGCATTAGCAGTAATTTGTTTTAAAAGAATCTTTAAAAAGTATTTAAAATAACCAAAATTATCTGTTGAGTAAAGTTGGATTACTATACATTTGTTAGTTTTTTATAAGCAAAATCTATAGAATCATAAACTAAACTTTCGGTGGTTGGATTAGACAACTGAAATTATATAATTTAACCTTTGTGTTATAGAAACGAATGATTTGAGGCTCAAAAAGATAAGTGACATGCATAAGGCTTGCTATTCATTCATGCATTCATACATGCAAATAATTATTTATTTAATTTACAAATAAAAATTGAATATATTTATGGTGTAGAACACAATGTTTTGAAATATGTATGCATAGTGGAATGGGTAAATTGAGTTAACATATGCATTATCTCACATACTTATTTTTTTGAGGTGATAACACTTCAAATCTACTCTCTTAGCCATTTTCAAGTATATGATTCATATACTTGAAATAATAATATTAATATATTATAATAATAATAATAAATAATAATATATTATAATATAATAATATATATAAATAATAATGCATTATTATAAACTGTAGTCACCATGCTGTACAACAGATCTCTTGAACTTATTCCTCTTAACTGAAATTTTGTATCCTTTGACCAACGTCTCCCCAGTCTTCCTTTTCCCCTTACTGCCCCTGGTAACCACCATTCTACTTTCTACTTCCATGAACTTGACTTTTTAAGATTCCACATGAATGAGATCGTGTGGTATTTGTTTCTCTGCACCTGGCTTATTTCATATAACAAAGTCCTCTAGGTTCATCCATGTTGCTGCAAATGACAGGATTTCTTTCTTTTTTAAGGCCGAGTAGTATTCTCTTATATATATCATATACCACATTTTGTTTATTCATGCATCCGTTGATGGACACTTAGTTTGCTTCCACATCTTGCTTATTGTAAGTAGTACTGTAATAAAGATGGCAGTGCAGCTATTTCTTTGACAAACTAATTTCATTTCCTTTGGATATATACCCAGTGGTGGAATTGCTGGATCATATGATGGTGCTGTTTTTAACTTTTTGAGGAACCTCCATACTGTTTCCCATGATGATTGTACTACTTTACATTCCCACTAACAGTATGCAAGGTTCCCTTTTCTTAACATCCTCGCCAACTTTTGTTATCGTTCATCTTTTTGGTAATAGCTATTCTAACAGGAATGAGACGATATCTCATGGTGGTTTTAGTTTGCATTTCCCTGATGATTAATGATGTTGAACATTTTTTCATATAGCTGTTGGCCATATGTATGTCTTCTTTTGCAAAATATCTATTCAGCTCCTTTGCCCATTTTTGAATTAGGTTATTTGCTTTCTTGCTATTTATAGAGCACTTATAAAGTCCCAGACACTTCCTTGGGCACGTTGGCTATTTCAGAGATTAGCATGAATAAAGATCCCTGCGTTAAAGAAGTTATATTCCTGATTTGGAAGACAAACCATAAAAATACATATGATGAAGAAGTAAATTAGATGATAGGCTATGTAAAGGGTAATTAATGACCTGAACAAAAAAAAAATTGTCAGTGAAGGTGTCATTTGTGAGGCGAGATTTAAACTAAGTCTTGAGGGTGAAGGAGCTGGCCCTGCAGATATCTCAGAGAAGAGCCTTCCAGACGAAGGCGGTAACCAGAAAGCAAGAGCACGACTCATGTGTTTTAGGATGGGATGAGGCCAGTTTGGCTGAGGCACGGAGCAAGTGTGAGAGGAAGAGCAGGTCAGAGACTTACGGGATGGGGAGTCGGGCCCAGGCCAGGCAGCGCCTTGTACTCCATGGTAAGGACCGATGGTTTCACTCCCAGCAAAATGTCGAGCCGTTGAAGGATTTTGAACAGAGGAGCAATGTAGCCTGATTTATGTGTGCAAAGGATCGCCTATGGCTTCTGTTCTGAGAACACACTACAAAGGGGCAAGGGGAAGACCTCGTGGGATGCTGTCGACATAATCCAGGCAGAAGGGGATGGTGACTGAGCTCATGGTGAGGGCAGTGAAGACGAGGACAAAAGGTCAGGGTCTGAACATATTTCGAGGGTGGAGCCACATCACGTCCTAGTGCACTGGATGCAGCTGTTAGATAGAGTGAAGTTCAAAGGATAATTCCGTGGTTTTTGATCAGAGCAATGGAAGGATGGAGAAATGGAACAACTGAGACCCGAGACAGGAATGGCTGTGGGGAGAGGAGCTTTGCAGGAGAAAGTTCAGGAGTCCAGTTCTGGTTGTGTTGATTTCGAGACGTCTATAAGGCATTTATGTCAAGATATTGAAGCTATTATACATATAAATGTGGATTTGGGGAGGGAGGTCTGAATCGGGATATTGAATTTGGAATTGACATGTATCATCACCTGAATTTTGTCCCCCCCAAATTCATATGATGAGCTGGAGAAACTCCTAGCTCCTCAGAATATGACTTTGGAGACAGGGCCTTTAAAAAGGTGATTAGACAGGTGATTAGATTAAAATGAGGCCTTTAGGGTGGGCGCGAATCCAATCTGACTCCTAACCTTATGAGAAAAGGAAATTCGGACACACAGAGAGACACCAGGGATGCGTATCCACAGAGAAAAGACCACGTGAGGACGGAGCAAAAAGGGGGCCATCTGCAAGCCAGGGAGAGAGGCCGCAGTGGAAACCAAATTGCCAACACCTTGGACTTGGGCTTCCAGCCTTCAGAACTGTAAGAAATAAATTTCTGTTTTTTAATCCACCCTGTCTGTAGTATTTTGTTATGCCAGCTCTAGCAAACAAATACACCCTACAAATGTCATTTAAAGGCATGACATTGAATGAGAGCATCAAGGGAATGAGTGAAACCTGGAGCATTCATTCCAACATCCAGAGGTTTTAACAAGCACAGGGTGTGGAGGTGGAACAACCAATAGAATAGGAGGAAAACGCAGGAGCCTGTTTCCTCTGGAGCTAAATGGATGCCCTGTGGCATGCGGGAGGGAATGTTCGACTGTGACAAAGGCCCCTGTTGGTTCAGGTATGAAGACTGTTGAGAACTAGCCGTGCATCTGCAGTGCAATCGTCCTTGATGATTCTTATAAGAGCAGCTTCAGTGGAGGGCAGGGGCAAAAACCTGACTGGAATGGACCTGAGAGGATGGGAAGAGAGGAATTGGGGACAATAACCACAGAACACAATTTTTGAGTTTTGCTATAAAGAGGAGCAAACTCATGGCATGGTAACAGGTGCAAAAAGTGGGGTCGAAGTTTTTTTTTTTTTTTTTTTTTTTTTTTTTTTTTTTAAGCTAAGAGTAATAACAAAGTGTAAGCCTATATTGACAGTGATCCAGTAGAGACAAAACTCTGATGAAAAGTGAGGAAACTGCTGGGGCATTGTGCTTGAGTAGGCGAGAGAGGATGAGCTTTTCTGCACGGTATTAGAGCAGTAAGAACATTAAAAATTTATCTGCAGTAGCAGCGCAGGTGCCGGCGAGTAGATGTTGGAGTGCGAGTGGGTTGAAGGTGTGATTGGATTGCTTCATATTCTTCCCCGAAAATATGAAGCCAGGTCATCAGCTGAGAGGCGGAATGAAGGAGGTTTGGGAGCTGGAGGAGAGTGGAGGTGCAGAGAGTGGTGGTGAAGTATAATGAACTAGGAAGATACAGTGTCACTGCGTAATACCACTACGGATTCTCTCGGGGTGATGGATATTGTTTAAAAGAGACGGGTCCAGTCGGTTTGCTTGTGTGCTTGTCGTCAGCATCTCCCAGGTCCAGAGGTCTGGGCAAGGAGTAGGGGAGAGCCGTGGTTTGAACACGAAGTACACGAGGCAAGGGAAGGGTAAAGAAGTTGAGGGTCGAGGCAAGCAGGTAATTACAGTGATTGAGCATTGAGTGTAAGCTACATTTGGAGGGAAGTGAGGACACTAACGTGCCCAGGAGAGGGTAACTGTGGAAAGACCAGTGGAATGGAGTCCCAGTAGGGCCAAGAGCTTTGGATCACCAGTTGGCAAATGTTACAGCAATAATTGCTACAGGCAAGAATCACCAACTGATGCTAAAATTAGTGGACAAAATATAATGAGAAACAACATAGTTTCTCTACCTGCAAGACGCTTAGTTACAAAGATAAAATATTAACTTTGCAGCAGAAAAACCTATAGATCACACCCTGACCAAATGATCAAAGTCAACATCAGGAGTAATGAATGGG
Organism: Cheirogaleus medius; assembly: GCA_008086735.1. Taxonomy (NCBI): domain Eukaryota; kingdom Metazoa; phylum Chordata; class Mammalia; order Primates; family Cheirogaleidae; genus Cheirogaleus; species Cheirogaleus medius. The sequence continues at coordinate 39,837,086 of VBSM01000483.1, forward strand.
ACAAACCAACATCACGGAGCACCTGAGATGATGGGTGGCGAAGGGTCACCACTTCTGTGGTATTATTTTGAAAAAATGTGTAACCTGATTTTAATCATGAGGAAATATCGACAAACCCAAACTGAAGGACATTTGACAAAATAAATGTTCAGTACTCTTTATGTCAAGTTCATAAAAGTCAAAGAAAGAATGAAGAACTGACCCAAATTAGAGGGGACATGAAAACTAACTGTATTATGGGATCCCAGATTAAATTCCAGACCAGAAAAAAATATTAGTGAGACAACTCGTGAAATTTGAATAAAGTCTACTGCATCAATCCCAATTTCCTGACTTTGATAAGTATATTTTGGCTAAGATGTTAACATTTAAGGAAGCTGAGTGAAGGATAGGTGGGAACTGTTTTTATTTTTTTTTAACTAGTTTTGCAACTTTCTATAAATCTGGAATTATTGCAAAATAAAAAGCTAAACACCAAAGAAAGATCATTGGTTTAGGTGCCAAAGTGAGCATGGTGGAAACTTAGGAGGCGGTGGTCAGAGAGTGGGATGCATGAAGGAGTTGAGTCCTCGTGAAGCTAATGAAGCATGGATTCCAGGGACCCTCACTTCTAGGAGTTTATTTTCTAGGAGGGGTTCTAGCAATAGGCTCATAGTGCCATGTGCTTTTGCAATATTTGTAAAAGTAAACTGTTTTGACCAGGATCAGTTAAGACCACTTCACTGTCTGCCAATCTAACTTCCTCCCTGCCATGCTTGCCCTCTTGTTGGATGGCAGTGGAGTAGCCATGGGCGTTTCTGAGATCTCACCAAGTGAAGCTGAGCCGAGGATGCAGTGGGTTTGCTCTTAGTGATTTTACATGTGTGTGCACATGTGCATGTGGTTTTCAGTCACTTCTGTGTATTGAGTTATTGCTAAAATGACTGTGGAAGACAAAAGAGCCACTGCAAGAAAAATGAAGAAAAGCTGTTATGTTAAAGCAAGAAAGTGAAGGGAATATTCAGAGACTAATTTTAAAATATAGGGTATTTTGCTGATGATGGATTCTGAAGGACACGTTGGAAGGATTTCAGGAGTGGTATGGGTGATAGAAGGGGACAAAAGTAAAGTACGTATGGGGTCCAATGGGACATTAAAGTGTGGGAAATTAAGGTGACACAGGAATCCTTGTGGTGATTGACACAAACAGGCATAAGGACACAATTAGATTATTTCCAGTGGATTTAAGGAGTGGTGTTAGTGACAGAGCCAGTTGTAGAATTTAAGACTTCTGACTGCCCAGCAAATCATTTGCTTCTTGATTTATCATTGAGATTAGTGTTTATGCAGTCCATGGGAATATTCGATTATGTTAAATGATTTTATTATTTCACCACACTTTGTAGAATTTATTGCTTTGTTTGTAATTTGACAGGCAGTCTTATTGAATACTTGGGCAAATGAATACTTACACTTTCAATAATAAACAAAAATTGCTTAAGGATAATCTATGTGATTAATATTTTTGACTAGTGGTACAGTTATATTCCTGTTAACGAAAGGTAAATACACCTGTTCTGTATGATTTCACAAAATCAATTTCATTTCATAAATCTTAAAACATTCCAGGACAGGAACCTACAGCTTATTGCTATTTCTGTCTGAAGCACTCTATGATCATTTAGAAATGTATTAGCTCTATAGATAACATCTCAAATAAGTTTTAGTCATAGCATTTTACACTGTTTTCAAACATTTGAATTGTGTGATTCTGATTGGATGTTATTTTATTATTCCATATACAATTTTAAATCCTTTATTATTACTCAAATTCACCTTTAAGTCCCAAAGTTATCATTTAGGAAGAGTTAATAGTAACATAATACATATTTCTGAATTAGTGATTAATTAATGAATTAGCAATTAATGGGAAGAATGAGCCTTTTTAATATCATTTCAGACTGTTCAGTTGTTTAGAGTTTTTGGTATCAGAAACTAACGACTGTTTGGAAATATATTTCACCAGCTCAAGTAGTCTTAACAAATCTGTAGAAAATCATACTATTCATACCAATTTTTTCCTATTTAACACATAAAAAGTGTAGTAGGATTGGAAAAAGTCAAAATATTGAAATCACTATTAAAAAGAAGAAAAAAATCTTTATGTACTTCAAGGAATATCCAAGGGAATAAATAAAAGTTGTAAATGCATTTTATTCCACTCCCAGGAAAGTCTATTACATGAACACATTGTTTATCAGGAGGATTTGGTTAAGAGGTGTTTAGTTCCCTATTGCTGCTGTAACAAATTTTCACATTTAGTGGCTTAAAGCAACATAAATTTATTTCCTTATAATGCTGGAGGTCAGAAATCAAAAATGGGTCAGCAGGACTGCACTTCTGAAGACTATAGGTGATAATTCACTTTTTGTTTCCTTGTTTTTCTCTAGCTTCTTGAGGCTGCCTGCATTTCTTATCTTGGGGTCCCCCAGGACTCTGACCTCTGCTTGCATTTGTCACCTGGCCTTCGACCCTCTGGCCTCCCTCTGACAAGGACTCTTGTGAGTACATTGGGCCCTTCAAGCAATGTAGGGTAATCTCCTCATCTCAAGACCCTTAACTGAATCACACCTACAAAATCCCCATTTGTCATGTAAAGTAACATTCACAGGTCCAGGGATTAGGAAAGGGACGTCTGTGGGGGCTGAATAACGATTCAGTCTACCACACGTTTTAACATACTCCTATTTTCAGTAATTTACAGGAGAAGATGGTATGCAGTTGTCCACACGATAACCATTGACATGTCATTATTTGTATTTTCCTCTCTGACATCAGACTTAAGATTATTATCTTAGTCACTTGCAACAAGAGCGTAATTTCCACAACAGTGAATTTGATTTTTTGTTAACATGGTATCATAAAGCTCTATGTTAGAGCAAATGATCGGGGGATGAGATTATGATTCTAGGACTCTTTGGTCCTTAAGGACTCCATACCATGAAGAGTGTCCTCTACTGAATGAACATTGTACTCAATGCAGACAATGCTTGAAAAGTTGGCTGAAAATTTTTTTAAGAAGTGTGAAATCCATAACTTTTACACGGATGCTGCTGTTAAAACAGAAGTCCCCAACTTTTTTGACAACGGTGGCTGGTTTCATGGAAGACAATTTTTCCACGGACCTGGGGTGGGGGCGGGGGATGGTTTCAGGATGATTCAAGCGCATTACATTTATTTTGCAGTCAAACCTCTCTGCTAATGATAATCTGTATTTGCAGCCGCTCCCCAGCACCAGCATCACCACCTTTGCTCCGTCTCAGATCATCAGGCATTAGATTCTCATAAGGAGCCATAACCCAGATCCCTCCCATGCAGAGTTTATGGTAGGGTTTGTACTCCTATGAAAATCTAATGCCAATGCTGATCCGACAGGAGGCGGAGCTTATGAGGTGATACAAGTGTGCAAGTGATGGGAAGCTATAAATACAGATGGACCTTCACTCGCTTGCCCACTGCTCACCTCCTGCTGTGTGGCCCAGTTCTTAACAGGCCATGGACTGTCCAGGGGCTGGGGACCACAGTGTTAGAACTATGCATGTATCATATATACAAAGTTACTATCTAATCATATGGGTTAGTAGGTCAAGGCAAATACCTCACTGAGAAGAGACAGATGGAAAAGTTAAGTTCAATGCGTGTGTAAAGAATGACGGGCTGCCAAAAATAGTTATTGGATGCTGAGCTTGCTCAAATAGAATATCCTTTAGCTCAAGAAAAATAATTCTGCCAAACTTGGACCTGATCATTCAATAGAATATTGCATTCTGTCCTGAGTGCTATATTTTTACAAAGAGTGTTTACAAAATGGAGGAACATTTGAGGAGGAAGGTAGCAGAAAAATGAAGTAATCAAGTCATGTGAATGATCTAAAGACATTTCACATAGAGAAAATTATTGAACTGGTGGGTTTGTGAGGAAGATATGCTAGCTCTTTAGAAATATTTGAAGTCTGAAAGGGTATGGTTAAGGGGAAAAGACAGATTAATGGGGAGTCAAACTCAGGGGAGACAGATCGTGCCTGTATAAAAATCCTCAAAACTGAAGCTCAGAATTGTCTTTACATTGTTGAATTTAATTCCTAAAGTTTCCTTCAAGTCCCAGAAATGTAACCAGAGACAGTTCAAAATAATTCTTATTCGAAGTAAATCTGAAATAAACAGGTTGTACTATATTTGAGAAATATTCCAAAACATCGATAACTGGAATGATTGATTTATTTAACATCTAACAAGTAGACAAACATCCAGAATATTTCTTAGAGATAGGCAGATAAATATAAGTTAGAAATAAAAAGGTTTTAGTTATATTCCTAAGTAGGAGACTTATTTCCTAGTGCTTCATGATCATCGAGGCAGACATTTCACAATTCATGCAAAATGACAATTATGACTGACTTTGAGGAATTTTCAGCCTCAAATGATGACACAGATGTTTATAATGCTATTGTAAAAACTAAATTGATGTAAGCCATCAAATCTGTCAACTATTTATTAGTAGCATCTACAGAGAAGTTAGCTCTTTGAATGCAATACAGCTAATGCCTAGAGATTTTTTCTTAGTGCTTTTTTCATATACCTCTGTTATTGCATTGTACTGTAACAACTTGCTTGGATTCCTGTTATATCGACTGCAATACAAATTCTGTGAAGGCAGAAATGTACCTTTCTCTTCTTTTATCTACATTCTCTCACCTAACGCTTGGTAGAAAACTGGATTCAGGAAATGATGATTTAGTTAGAGTATATAAAGATAATTCAACATTGAAAAACTTGTGGTTGATTTTATTTGGATTAAACAGTGTTATGACAGAGGCTGTTGAGACTTTTCCTCCTGAGTGGATGTTCCCCTCTTCGCTATTAGAACTTCAGTCCTTCGTGTCAGAGATCAAAGGATGAAACGCCTGGAGCAACTCTGTCTAAGAACCAAGGAGAGATGAGAACTGGGCTAGACCCGGGAGAGCATCTCCTACCCCAGCAAGAGGGTTCCAGGAGGCTCAGCTCCAGCCAACTGTTGCCACAGGGGACAGCGTAACCAGATATTCCGGGTTTTCAAGTGAAAGTGGGAATCTGGATTTTCCTATAAAACTTTCTATTATGTAAATATTGGCCACTGTGTGGCCATACAAACGTGACTTTGAGCCATGTTTCCTATGTAGGCAGCCTGTTTGTCAGCTCTGCTTTTAGGCCTTGAAGGCTTTCCCTATTTGCTGGAGAGAAAACGGGGGAGATGAGAGGCGTAGCATGAATGATGCTGAGCAAAGATGTGCTAAGTGCAGACAACAGGGAGGGAGCGCACTGGAAACGGCTGGAGGTGAATCCGGAGTGTAGTCAGTGGTCATTTCGGGGAGAGCTACTTTAGACTAGTTATTAAGTTTAGGACTAGTTTGCCTGAAAAGGGAACTGAGACTGAGCGGTTTCACACACATAGAGGGGTCGTGGGGGTGCTTGTCTTGACCAGGGTAAAGATGAGGCCCACAGGAATAGGGAAGAGGAGAGCTAGCTGTTCCGGGAGAACACAATGCCGGACAAGAGATGGCTTTGCGTAGCCTGGTCCTGAGAGCCAGGGAGGAGCAATCAAGGGCGGGCTAGTCTCCCCGCTGGTAGGGGGACCACAGCAATGGGGCAGTTGGCCCTTAAACTCTAGGAGCGAGTCCAAGCAGGCTCGGGGCCTGGGCAGGTTATGAAACCCGTGGCAGTCACGGAAGTGGATTTAAAAGTAGCTTCCCGTGAAACTGCTACTCTCCAAGTAGGCATTCAGTGTGTGGAAATGAAACAGAGAATCACTGCTAGAACTAGTGTAAAAAACTAAGAAAATGAAAGAAAGAAAAAAAATGGGTTGCAAGAAAAATATCAAAATCCCTTTCACCCAGGTGGCCACAAAAGGGTAGTCCTGCAGGTCTGGGTAGGCGGCCCCAGAAGGTTCTACTGGGCGACTGCTCTGGCTGGAAAGCAAGTAGGCTGCTAAACACCCCTGTTTCCTGTGGAATGCCAAAGAATAATTTCTTTTTCTATACAGTGGTCATGGCAATTGTTAGACTCAGGACACCAAGAGTAGCTCCCCTTGTCTGAAAAGATTTTCATGATGTTTTGACAAGTAATGTAAGTCACTTAACCATGGAATAATGTCATAACATCATTTAAGAGAATTTAAGAAAGAATATACTTGTGTTTGGAACTCTAGTGCAATTCAGTGTGACTTCTAGAGACACAGATGTCATATTTTCTGGGCCAATGGATGATTTTCAGGGAACCAAAGGTTATAGAACTATCTTTTGTTCATATAAAGTTAAGCCTGTACTCTTATTATATTTAAACAATAATAGTATATTTTATCAACTATTTGACTGTAAGGTGCTTTATTAACACTCTTCATTTGTTGGCAACTGTATGTCTAAGTCACCTTCACCACCCACAGAACACATGTGTACGGGAAAAAAAGAATGATTAGTAAGTTAATGAAGCAATAGGGCACACGGGTTAGAGGTCACAGCAATGGCAGGACATTGTTGTTGAGTGTTATGTGTGCACACAGCTGTCAGGGAGGTCTCTGCTCATGATAACGCCGCTTTAAGAATACAACTGCCACTCCTGTTGAGACAATTCTCCTATGAGAAATTTCAGTGCTAGGCAGCCACATTGAAGACTATTCCTTGAATTAACTAAGAAAGAGTTAAGAGAATTCATACTTTCACAGCTCCCTTTTTTTAAAAAAAATATTTTTAATTATTATGGGTAAATAATATTTGTATATCTTTATAGGGTACATGTGATGTTTTGATACAGGCATATAATGTGGATTAATAAAATCAGGGTGATTGGGGTATCGGCCACGTCAGGGATTTAACATTTCTTTGTGTTAGGAACATTCCAGTTCCACTCTTTTAGTTATTTTAAAATATACCCTAACATATTGTTGATCGTAGTCACATTGTTGTGCTATCGAATATGGTTCATTCTATCCAACTATCTAACTATATTTTTGTGCCCATTAACCATACCCACTTTATCCCTCCCTTCCTGCTGCCCATTAACCATACCCACTTTATCCCTCCCTTCCTGCTGCTACCCTTCCAGCCCCTGGTAACTGTCATTTTACCCTCTGTCTCCAACACATCAATCCTTGTCAACATTTAACTCCCACATATGAGTGAGAACATGTGAAATTTGTCTTTCTCACAGCTCTTGTTTTGGGCCAACATTCTATAAATCAGATTTTCCTGGAAATGACATACATACAGTGTAGTTTCTTTTTTTTTTCCATTGAGAAAAGATACTCTTATCTTTCACTGTGAAAGTATCTCTTGAGCATTTTTCTTCCTTAAGGTGGTTGTGATTATACTATACAAAAAATAACTTCATCTTGAAGTTCTGGACAGTTTTCAAAAGTCATTACCTATGAGATATACTTTTTGTGTCTTGATCTTAAACTATGGGACGTACTTCCTTCCAGTCTTGTTTTGTTTTGTCCATCTGTTCGCAGGCATGTTTGTGAGTGAGTCTCACAATAATAACAAAGCGGGAAACCCATAACCTGTACGTTCACATACCATTTTACTGTGCAATAACATAAGCATTTTTCATGTCATTAAATATTTTCAAAACATGAATGTTAACGGCTATATAGCTCCATCATATGAATGCCATATATTTCCAGAAATTTAAAACACTGAGACTTATGGTGGTAAGTCAGTTATGAATTATGGCTTCTGATATGTTTGGTTTTATCTCTGTGATACTTTCAGAACCTTTTGGTATTTTTTAAAAGATGCATTTCCTTCTCAAACTACCTATCCTTTCCATATCTACATATGGAACACGTACATTGTTCGTATGGTGCAATAACAAGAACAGATCCCACAGGAGTCCAAGTAGGGACTCTTGAAAGCAAATCACACTCATTTTGCTTCACAAAAACATCATTATCCACACATGAGTTTTAAAAGAACATGAGTTTTCCTGGAATTTTACCTTGAGGATTGAAAGAGTTGAATAGATATAGTTTGTTCTTAGCAGGCTGGTTAGGACTATAACATTCAGAAAAGAAAAAAAAGTAGTTAAACAATGATATCAATACTTAGAAAAATATAGGAACTGATACTAGTATAATGGAAAATTTGGTCTTTTCCCATATCTTGAAAACATCAAAAAATTACTGCATATTCAAAAAAGTAAAAAAAACCTGTTTTTTATTGCAATCAGTACTTGTTAGATGTCTAAAGAATTTTATGCTTTCCTTTGGTTGATGTTTCATTTACATAATGACTCTATGCAATTGTCAATTATATATTTTCATTCAGTTTATATATATATTGCCTGTCTATATATTATTGCAATCAGTACTTGTTAGTTTTCTGAAGAATTTTGTGTTCTGTTGGCCAATGATATTTTACATAATTACTTTATTCAAATACCAGTTATATTTTCTCTGCAGTGTATATATATATATATTATGCATTTCCATGGAACTGTCTTGTTTTTATATAATTAGAGGAAACCTGTCTTACTGAGTTGGGGGAAGAAAGGAAAAGTGATTAAAGGGAATACTACTTTTGAAAATGGAGCTACATGAAAGCATAAAAATAAACTGAATAAAAGAAAAGATAAAGACTGGATGGCTGTCTTAAATACAGATTGCCATGGAGATAATGGCTGTTTCCCAGGCTCAGAGACAGAACTGTTGAGAAGCAGATTTTCCCCTCCAGCTTCTGTGGCAAGCATGATTGGCAGAGACGCAGGTGCAGTATCAGCTTGCTGATACTGCCCCGGAGCGACCGATGGAGATGATTATGATTTCTAGCAGGAAAAGTACTCCAGAGATGATCTGTTATGTAAAGATAAAGCGTATATTTGTGTCCTTACACGATATGACTTTGGCTTTCAATTTGAGATGTCTTAGGTATCTTCAGTGGAAAACAGTCTCACTTGGGTTTGATTCTTTGACTTCAGGTGCCAGGCTTTCATTTCTTATTTTGGTTTGTTGAGTCTTTTTAGTTATTTAATGATTAGACTTTCTCTTTTTAGATGTGCTAAAAACCTGAAGAAGACTGACAGTAAGTAAACTGGATTGAGAAAATGTTACACTATTTGCAGATTTTTTTTTAAAAAAACAACTTCCTGTTTGGGGGGAAACTTGAGTGATGAAAGAAATCATGACTCAGGAGGGTGTCCCCATATCGATAATGTTCCTGAACACTAGATGCTCTAGTTGAGCACAGAAAGTCATGTGTTATGTGAAGACGAGATTGTCAGGGAAGGAGAAGGTCTTACAACATACTGCTAATAACCATCCCAGAGGGAGTAATGTTAAATGATTCCCTAATGTGACAAGTATATTTTTAATGATTTTCTCATTTTTGAATCCATAAAACACAAGTCCTGGGGTGTCATAATAAATACAGCCGGAGCTAAAATTTGATTTCCCAGGTGCACCGGTTTTATTTAATCCGAAATGTTTTACATGAGCGTCACAATCCCCACTGCTCTGGCTTCACTTATATCCACACCTATGGGGAACATAAACAACCTTTTAACTGACACGATAATGTGTCACAGCGTGGCGGATGTAGAAGCAGCAGAGGCTTAAGGTTAAAATGCCCCAAGTTTAGTGCTGGTAACTGTTGAATTCCAAATTTTGGACTTTTTAATCACAGACAAAAATATAATTAGAAATTTTTAATTAAATAGAAAAGTAATAAAAGTTGATTATCACACAGAGGGGTAAAGTCTCAAAATACATTTTACTCTAACAGTCTTTTAAATTCAAAAGAGTATTATCTAGTCTTTTAAATTCAAAAGAGTATTACCTTTTGAATTTAAGAGTATTAATAATTAATAATTTCATAATCTCATACCTAAATTCAATTCATATGTTCACATTAGAAAGTCTGTGTTTTTAAGTGTTATAAGACTAACAAAATCTGTTCATTTTATTTTTTAGTGATATAAAATGCTTGCCTGTAAATACTAAATTTATTCTTTTAGGAATCTTCAAAAATCCATCACATTCGACTCTTGTAGAAAAGTAAATGTCATTTTTTCACCCATACTGAACAATTTGTTTCTCTTGGGTCACCACTAAAAGGTGAAACAGAATGAAACAACACACACAGGAAGACACAGACGCACACAGACACACACACAGCCGTACTAACAGCAAGGTTGTACATGAAACAGTGATTTTTTAGGGGGTGGGTGTCTTTGTGTGTTTGGATAGACGTTGGGTAGATCAAAAAGACCACAATTCCTTGAGTGTATGTAAGAATCTTTGCGGCATATATGAGGTTAGGGGGAAAATTATCTTGCGCACTCAAGGTCAGTGGTATTAGAAAAATGGATTACAAAGTAGTTTTTTTTTTTTTTTAAATTAAAGAATCTTAAAAATCCTTTAATATCCATTAAAAATTTCCAAGAAAGCTTTATATTTTCTGCTCAGGAAAATATAAAAAAGTTTGCCTGGCTATGGAATCTTTGTTTTCAAGAGGGTCTTGTAGCACTACTATTCCAAAAGCTTCACTTTGGGAGCCGCTATCTACAACAAGGAACGGTATTAACTGCGAGCCCTTGAAGACAGGTGTTCACAGAGAGATGCTGACAGCACACGTATTCAGAGGTACACGGTTTTCATCTTGCCAGCAGCCATGGAGACTAAATTCCCCTACAAAGAAGCATCAGTTTGGCTCAAGAAAGGGCCAGGGAAAAAGGTCAAGTTTTTGAAATGACTCCTCAAAGAGAGGAGAAACAATCCCTCGACTTACCAGAATAAATCAGAATATGACGAATAAGCTATTTTATGGCAGTGTTAATAGTTATATAAATACTTCTTCTGTATTATAAAATTTTAATTGTTTGTTTCCCCGTGTTTACCTGCAGCACAATTTTAATATTTAATAGATTATTTAGCCCAGGGTTGAATATTTTGAGGAAGAAGACATCAGTGGGACTTGAAAACAATTTTAGTAAGATTGTGATTGGTTTGCAGTCATGTGTCTGCTTCCTTATTCCAAAAAGTTTGAAACAATTAGCACAAATATACACTAAAAAAGCAAAATGTTAGCAATAAAAGTGAATGGCAAATATACATATAAAAGAATCCTGATGTTGACTTGATTATACTAATAAACTAAAGCGCAAGAAAGCGATTAAAATGTCAGAGTAGTAAAAGGAAAGAATCTAAAGATATAAGAAAAATACAGAGTTACAGGGTACATAAAAGAGTTCCTTTAGTTGTCCCTATAATGTAGCCTGTGTAGCGAGTACATTTTTCTTTATTTCAGAGAGCACTGCGCAATAAGAAATGCTCACAAGGAAAACAAGATGATGGTTACAGACCAATGATATCAATAATGAATCAGAGTGTACTAAAAATACTATCGTGTGATCTAATGGCATTTATTTGCAGTGCAGTAGATACTTGTTGGTGTCCACAGTGTCTGTCTTCCCTTCCTGAGAAATGCCTTTTCATACCCCAAGAATAGACTTCTGGAGCCACTGTTTGACTCCATGGATTTTGGATCCAATCAGAGTCACATGCTCTCTTCCAGGAATTTGAAATTGTGGTTCCCAGAAGTAATTAATCTCTGTAGATTACCCGTATATACGTACGCAGGTTGCTCAAAGGCTATAGGAGAGCATTTTTTGCTGGGTGGACAGAAAAGCAGAGAAATATAGATCTATCCAAGGAAAAAAATAAAGCAGTTGTATCCTGAGAGACAGAAATGAGAAATTATGAGATCCTACAGAAAAAGAAGGCATCTTTTCTTACAGTTTTCATGTATGGCTTTTCTACATTTGATTGTACATCTCACATTTTGGGTCCAAGACAAACTCTACACTTATCGATTTATTTATTTTTGCTTAAGCTAAAGAGTTTGTATGTTCTTGTAGACAAAAGGGTGCTGATCAACACGGTGATACATGCAAAGTCTTAAATGGAAATCACATTTTAGGTTACACTGGCTGGTTCTTGTAGCAGAACAGCACAGCCCTGTACCTGAGACATTTGGAGACATTATCCTAAACTCTATAGATTCCATGATTAAATGGAAGTGATTTTGCACTAGACAGATTAAAGTAAAATACATGCAAAAATGTAATTGACAGGTAAGACATCTCATGAATAAAATTTGAGAAATAATGGTACTGTAAGAATTGATGAAATGAAAAACTGGCCTAAGCTGGACCCAGGCCCAGTCTGAAATAATGAAAAAAAAAATACCTTCCAGGACTCGACCCCACTTCACACACAATGTTAGAACAATAGCAAGGCATTATCTGAATGGACAAGCCTGGAAGACATACCATCTTTCATTTTGGCCATGGTACAATGCCAGCCAAGAATTTGATTTCTTGTAAGATAGCTGGAAAATAAGTTGTGTTTTCCTTAGGAAGAAGAATAAAAGAGCTGACTGAAAACATACTGATTGAATAGATTACAAAATATGCCCTTAACTTTGTTCTTGTTAGTAATTACATTATGTTATTCTGTGTCTTGGTTGATGCCTTTAGCATTAAAATTCACATCATTTTACAAAACATAGTCTTCTAGTTTTTAGATGGTTCTTATTTCATCTCATCTCTAGCACCTTTTTCTCCTCCTTTCCCTCTCTTCTACCTTTCTTTCCTCCCTTCTTCCATTTTTCTTTTTATTAAAATTATATATATATAGTTAAATTATATGCACATGTAATTTAAAGAACAAATAGTTCTATAAGATCTGTTAAGGAAAACATCAGTTCAGAGAGCTTCTATTCTCTTTCCCCTGATGCAAATCTTTTTAACTTTTTTAGTTGATTGTTTGAATATTTATCTCCATAGCTCTGCATAACCTGCGTGCATCAACACTTCTTCATTTTTCTGTTTTGTGCGTTGATTGCGGACGGTGAAGGATGAGGATTCAGCTTTCATCCTTCTTGTTTCCCCTCCACCGCCCGCCACACCCCACACACTTCTCATTCTATTAAATCTTTTTAATTATGTTGTAGCATAGCTTTAGTCAGAGTCCTGAGTGTTTACATCGTTATCATTAAGCTGTAAATTCAGTCGTGTAGTGAACTGGGATTACTTTTTCTCTCTTACAAAACTTTTCTCTCTCTCTCTCTTTTTTAAACTCTAATTTCATGGGAGATTTTATCTTTTTTTTAAACCTTTCACTGGCTTTGGCATTTTAGCCATCCTGTTTTTAATTTTCAGGTTATCCTGTTTGCTCTCTGGGCATTTCTTTTTATAGCGTCTTGTCCTTATTTCTTTTGTGCAATATGTTTTATTGTCTTTCACTTGAAGATGCTAGAGATAGGTTTTAGTTTTAGTTTTTAAAGTTTTATTCTCTTGATTAGTCCTCCAATTTTTAAAAATAAATATCATTTTACTGGTAGTCTTCTATTTTTGTCGTGTCTTTTCCTGGCTTTGGTATCAAGGTGATACTGGCTATATAGAGTGAGTTGGGGAGGATTTCCTCCTTCTCAAAGTTATGTAATAATTTCTGTAGTATGCGTGCGAGCTCTTCTTTGTAGCAAGACAAAAGAATGAAATAACAGAAACATTTAGAAATTTTTCTAAAAGTGGTATACAGGGTGATTTATTTAAAATAATCTTCACCGTTTTAAAACATACTATAAGTACCTCCAAGTTTGACCTGTTTAAATACATTTCTTCTCTGTATATTGAATAGAAACAAGTAAACTTCATGTCAGTGAATCATTCAACATGGTAGAAAATAACAAAACCAAACCCTTTTGATGCTGGGAGTTTCTCCCCCTTCCCTTCTTTAATCCTTGCTGTGTGTTGTGCATACATTATTATGTTGTATAGTTAATTTTAGCAAAGTTTACATAAACCATGAACAGTCCTGGTAACTTTTCTTTAGTAAATGTACAATAAAAACATGAAAACTGTTACAGTGCCTTTGAGGGAAAAAAAAAAATAGACCCAAAGTAATGCATGTCATTATGAAAGGAAAAGGTAACTTTGAAGATGCCTGTGAAATGTTTGCAACTACAGTTCAGATATGTCTCTTGGAAAGTAGTAATAATTGCCTGTACACAGAAGAAAGGCTTTTTTGCTGTTTCAATGACATAGACCTTTTGAAGAAAAGATTTCCTTTGACATATGCATTTCATAGCACTTACTAATAAAAAGAAAGGTGATGCTCACATGGCTAGTCTCATCCAAAGTACATCTACACACACTCCAGGATGTTGTTATGTCACCTGACAGTCATTAAATCTGGAAACTTCACTTCAGGGATCAAATAACCCAATGCTTACAAAAAACAAAGCTGACGGCAAATACCCAAAGCAACCTGAGGAAGGTTATGCCTCAATAACTAGGCTAAGTTTTTTGAGATATTATACTGTTGCATTAGACTTAGACTTGGATTTCACATATTTTAAAAGCACGTGACAATGTTCCAAATCAGTGGTTCTTGCCAAAGCTATGAAGGTATATTGCACAAATGTAAGATTAGTTATTGGTCTGAAAAACGTGGCTAAGAGAGAGGAAATCAATATGAACATAACAGCCATACTGACAGGGAAAACCTCCTTACTTTCATTATTTCAGGAAGAATGAAGGGACTGACAGAATGAAAAGACATTTATTTGTGCAACTAAATGACCAGGACGAAGAGTAAAGGTTTTCTGGTGTAGCCTGCATGTGTGCATTCACTCATATTTTCATCCACGACTCGGAAGTGAAGAGAAGTGACTGCCCGTCCACCTGGCGTCAGGGGTAGGTGACGTGGGGCACATGGCGGTCTTTTCCTACTGACTGGATTACTGAAGAGGAAAACTGCTGTTATGATTATGTCAACAACATTCTGGAGAAGTCAGTCAGGACCCAGTAAGAAGAAAAATACGTGAGTGTTGTAAAAATCAAAACGACTCCCGTTTAGTTATAACAAAGAGGTTTGAGTGTTGGGTTAAATCAAGAACATTTTCTCCACTGCCTTGGAACACAATAAATCTCATTAAAAAATATCTTAAATGTTTTGAAATGACATCAATTGTGTTCTTTTTTATGAGGCTCATTTCCAAATGTCCAGATCTTTATAAAAGGTCAGAAGTAGACGTTATCAGTCATGGGCAGAGAATAGTAGCAGAGAGCTCTTCTTGCATTTAAAGTTTGACCCATATTCAGCCAAAAATTTAGGTATTTCATATTTTTAAGCTGTTTAACTGTTTTCCATAATTACATCTTTTAAGGATTTATTTGTTTAAAGAAATGAAGCCAATAATCTCAGTTGTTACCTGGTGGTACCTGTATGGTTTTGTTAAAGCATCAGAAATTGTCTAAATTGAGTCATTATCTTGCTTTTCAGAAACGCTTATTATTTGAGATCCTTATATCTAGTTAAAAGGCCTGCAAAAATGATTTGAATGTAAGGGGTTAAATGGCTTTGCCACAGAAATTATAAATCAGATGGAGTTGTTATATACTGTATTTTCAATTTTCCTCAAGGGATTCATAACCATTGCTAGGCATGTAAGAGTTATGGACTCGATTTATAGTATACACATTCTTGCCATACATCATAAAACTAATTGTACAGAGCAGTGTCATAAATAGACTGAAGCTCATTGCTTTCACTTTGAGGAGAACTTAATAGAAAGAGCATCTTTAGTTTATCAAATTAGCTTAATTTTCATGGGGTGGTAGACTCGGGAGTAAGAAGGCCAATTGTTAAAAACAAACAAACTGTGGTCTCATTTCGGCAAGCAAAGCCAATTGTTTTGTTTTTTTTTTTTTTTTGGTGAGTTTCCCCAGGCTTGTCGCATGGGAACGTTGATAGCAGAGCTCTTAGAATAGGTAAAAATGCATTACTGGACATAGCAAAGAAGGTTCATTTTTAATGAAAGAGCAAAACAATAAAAGATATATAAAGTCAAAAGAGCAGCAGTACATTTCACCTTCCGTAATGCTGGAGAAGAATTTTTCTCACTGTGCGATATTAGCCTAGTATTTTTTTTTTTAAGTATCTGCTTTATTAACAGCATGCGTTTGGGGTCATTGCAATACCTCGATGAACACAATTTCCGCAGGTGCGCTAATACCCCAGCCTCAGAGGCCACGCGCCCTGTAGCTGAAAGGCACATAGACAGGGAGGCTAAAAGTCTCTTCCGCGGTCATCTCAGGGAGGACACTCTGTTGCACTGATCGGAACATGCCTAAGGAATGAGCCTCTGGTTTGCAATTTGGAAAGCAGACATTCCTTCTGGAATACTGGAATACATTTTTTTTTTTTTAACTTTCTGCTCACGGTTGACCTCACCTTTTTTGTTTAACCAAACCCATTAATCAAACATATCCCAGAGGTGGCTAATGATCTTTTAGAATTCTAATAGAAGCAGAGAGTCAAGGACAGTACAAATTGATTCACATCACCCAGCTTATTAGGCTTACGACGCTGCCAGTGCTTCCTTATCTTTCAAGAATAGCAGCCCATCTGGCTGGCGCAGGGCTGCTGGCAGAGCAGTGGGAAGGATTTTCCGTACCTGTCTACAGTTTCAACAATCTGAACGGTTCTGTGTTTCCTAGAAAGTAGTTTGACACAAATCTTTTCAGAATAGGCTATCATCAGATTTTCCTTTCTAGTATTTGAAGACACTTGCTTATATGCATTGAATGACGCGATACACGATATTTATGCCATTGTGAAAAATCCCTTTTTTTCTGTAAGACCTCAATTTTAACAATTCACGTTATTTTTTCGGCACTAAAATTTTTATATGGCAATTGTTTGTCAGGTACAGGAAAAAGAACAAAAGTACAAGTTCTTGGAAATGACTGGTGAATATCTGAACTGCTCTGACGGACTACTGGTCTCGCTCAGCTCTGTAGTTGCCTGTTTGGAGCCTCAGAATCTAGCTCTTCAATAGATCCAAAAAATGAATATATTGCAATATAGAAAGAAAATTTTTTCTATAGACCCCTTTACTGACAGCCTATGTAGTTTATGTGTCACTCCATCACACAGTTAAGCAGAATACCACAGAGACTGGGGACATGGGAGAGAAAGAAAGAGAGAGAGAGAAACAGCTGTGGGAGAGAACCAAGATTCAATGGTCTTACAAGAGATAGACAATCTCGGCTTCTGCCCAATGTGGGACATCCATTTCCAGACAAACCTAATCAAAGAGGAGTGCTCGAGAGAAATACATTCTTTGCAACTGGAACAATATTTGTTTAGAGAGACTACAGCTTAGTTAGTTGAGAATAAACTCTGATAAATTTGCTGTAGGGAGAAATAAGTCTCAAGCTTGATCCTGGTTTTCCAGTAAAAGAGAGAAGCTACGATGAAAAGTAAAATAGCAGAGTGTGGTGTGGGGTGGGAAATGTGGCCAAGATGAAATTTATCTCTAGCTTGGGCTATATTATGTCATTTTTAGCATAATGTTTAAGTATTCTAAAAATATGATGCTCCCAACCCCAAGGATAAGCATAATAATTATAAATTCTAAAAAGACATTTTGTGAAAATATTCATCATAAGGTTTTTCTTTTTCTACATTTCTGTGATCTTATTTAAATGTAAATTAGATCATGTCTTATGGTTCCCTTCAAAATTACCTCCTGAGGCTTTCTATGACACCTAGAATAAAACCGAGTCTCTGCCTATGTTTTTTTACTTTTTTTACTTTTTTAATTAATTAATTAATTTTATTTCAGCATATTACAGGGGCACAAATGTTTAGGTTACATATATTGCCTTTGCCCCACCTGACTCAGAGCTTCAAGCGTGTCCATCCCCCAGACGGTGTGCACTGCACTCGTTAGGTGTGAATATACCTAATCCCTTCTACCCCTCCCACCTGCCCAACACTCAATGAATGTTAATACTATGTATGCACTTAAGTGTTGATCAGTTAATACCAATTTGATGGTGAGTACATGTGGTGCTTGTTTTTCTATTCTTGTGATGCTTCACTTAGTAGCATGGGCTCCAGCTCTATCCAGGATAATACAAGAGGTGCTAGATCACCATTGTTTTTTGTGGCTGAGTAGTACTCCATGGTATACATATACCACATTGTATCAATCCACTCATGTATTGATGGGTACCTGGGTTGTTTCCATGTCTTTGCAACTGTGAATTGTGCTGCTATAAACATTCTAGTGCAGATGTCTTTTTTATAGAATGCCTTTTGTTCTTTTGGGTAGACGCCCAGTAATGGGACTGATGGATCAAATAGTAGTTCTACTTGTAGCTCTTTGATGCATCTCCATATTGCTTTCCACAGAGGCTGCACTAGTTTGCAGTCCCACCAGCAGTGTATGAGTGTTCCATATCTGCCTATGGTTTTTGAAACTTCGGAGGACTTGGCCCTTGCCTGTCTCGCAAACACACTGCATCACTGTGCATCACTGTGATTCTTCTGGTGGGCTACACGAAACCCATTGCCAGTCTTCTGTCCCAGGGATGAAAAGTGAGATCATCTTTGCCCCAGGTGCCTTTGCCCTGGCAGGGGTGATCATGGGCCCTAGTTCTGCCCAGCGTGACTCATGAGTAGGTTTGCGGGTGACTTCTGGACAACTTGTGCTCTTCTCATGGCTGGTGCCAGCACTTCCACCTGCCTGTCATGTTATACTGATGGCTCATTGTGCTCCGGTCCCACCCCTGCATCTCCTTCTGTTCCACTTGCACATGAGATATATACATTTTTTTCTTGTCACTCTTAATTATCTGCACCCTGATACAGATTCACATTTGATATAATCTCTATTTTGACAACACTGTACATTTAATGTCATTTTTTCCTCAATTTACTGGTGAAGAAACTGAAGCCCAAAGGAGTCGAGCATTTTGGTCACCCCACCCTCAACTTTGTTTATTCTTTCTGCTGTCTTCCCATAACATAGCCATCATTGGCGAGAGACGATTATTGACCAGGCATTTTACATACATTCCGGGTAAGTCATGCTTTCTCCTCCTCCCTCTTGAAAAAAAAATAGATGATGAAACCACGACTCAGGGAGATGATGCAGTTTTACCAAATCCCTCCATTGGTGAAGGTGAAATCAAGGTTTGAATGCCTGTGGGGCTGACACCTAAACACGTCCACTTCACACCTACTTTCATGTGCCTCAAAGATTGAAAGTGAAATCATGCACACTGCTCTGACCTAGGTTTGCTCGTATGCTGTGCGGGGAACCAGAAACTCCATCTCTCCCGCACGGGTCCTTGCAAACTTCGCAGGGAATAAAGATGGCAAAAGGCCTGCAGGAGGTGAGAATCGAGGGATTAAAGAACAGATCCATGAGTGGGCTGTTCATGTCCTAACCAATTCTTTACTTTTCCCTCTTACTTATCTTTGGGTGATCAGAAATACTTCTAAGGCTTCCAATATCATTTATAGCCCAGTGTTTCTCGAGTCAAATTTCCAGGCTTGCTCCCTCTTTAGTTGCAGCCCTGCATGTCCCAGGTGATCACTGCAAATCTTCCCCAGGGTGGACGCTGCTTCCTCCAGCTCAGCACACACAGGAGAGCAATCGGCTTAACTCCACCCCTCCACTGATGCTTCCCAAAGGAAAACGCAGCGGCATGACCATGCTGTTGCCCAAGCCAGATCCCTCTTCCTGCTCCTAAGGATGATGAATGATACCAAAGATATCTTCTGCTCCTCTCCCACCAAGCTGGCCAGTTAGTTCAGGCCTTTGCCACAGTCACCGTCCCCAACCTCTGCATCTGCATCTGTGTCCTGCTCCCTCTGTTTACCCTCTGCACTCTTTCTAAAAATCGCTGAAATGATCATTTCTTATCTTAAAAAAGTGTGCTGACTTCTCATCCTTTGTGAGTTTACTGTATGTCTGAACCTTTATGACGGCTCCGAAGGCCCTTCCCAGCCTGTCTTCCCCGTCTCGTTGCCTGGCGTCTTGTCCCTGTCATGCCCTCCGTTCTGGCCATAACACTCCCCATGCTTGGCCCTTAACCCTCCCTCTCCGTTCTGCCCTGGGGCTTTGTACATGCTGTCCCTCTGCCTGGAGAGTCCTGCATTCTTGTTTCCATCTAGAGACTTCCTAGAAGTCTTTACTGTGAAGTTCAAATTATTCCCCGCAAACCGTTCCGGTTTCTCAAATCATTTTGCTATTACCTGTTGTTATGGCACCTGTTTCATTCTATTGAGAATATGCATCTCTCTACCTGTTCATCTCCCTGTCTCCCCCACTAGTCTGCCTCTCAGCAAGGTGGAGTCTTTTTCTTCTTTGTCATCTCCCCCAAACGACTGTCACCATGCACAGTACAGAATAGACATTCGATGAAGGTTTGCTGGGTTTTGATGCGGGTTTAGGGAGATGCGAGAGTAGAAAGCCTTCTTATGGGGATAAAGTACTGATTTTAGCAGCACAATGTACAGACCAGAAGTTCTCCAGGTCTGGCAACCAGAAAGACAACCACTAACGCCTAACCCCCAGATAGTGGGGTTACTGTCAGTAGCTTTGATATATTAATAGTCCACTTAATGTATAAAATACTTTTAGCCAATTTTCTCAAATTCACCATTGGTACCTTCTTCCTCTTCTTCTTCTTCTTCTTTTTTCTCCAGATGCCAATACCTGTGTTTTTATAGTCACAGAGTGCCTGAGGTGCTTGTTCAATGTTATTGAGTTTCCTGAAGAGAATTATTTGGAGACAAAGAGATAAAAGTGCTACCGCTGTGTGGTCGCAATGGGAATCCCTTAGAAAGAGCAAAACCTGTTTGCTTCTCAGAGATCGCTAGTGAAGATTAATGCATGACGTCTGCAGTGGAAATGCTATCTCAACTTTAAAGGAGCTCAACAACTACAATGATTGGGTCACATGGATGCTGAAGCTTTTAAGGGCTCACAAATCCTGAAGATTTGGAAAAGATACTCAGTTGCTAAACTAGAGTGCAGAGAAGATAAGGCAAATATTACCCAGAAAATGGTTAAGGACTGTTTGTTTGGAAAATTGTTCTTATTTTCAAAGGTTAAGGTATATGCAGCTGGTATTTAATCATATTTTAATTTTGTTACCTTTAAACTTAAAATCTAGATGTTACCATGAAATAAAACTTTCAAAGACCTCCAAGATCAGCACTTTACACAGAACATAAGTTTTCCTTATGCATCTTTGTTTGAATTCTTCTGAAGTTATGGTGTTTGTTCCAAATCTATTTCATTTTGAGGCCGCTCTCTTTGGAATCTAATTCTTTAATACTAAGCCTAAATATTCCTCTTTGATACTTTCACATTTTATTTTTTTCTAATTCATTCTGTAATATAAATATGTATGATATACATATATAAATACATATATTCAAGCAACTTAAAGCTAGTCTTCTCTTTTTCCCATAGTCCTTAGAAATTTGAGAGAAATGTATCCATCTGCCATCAATCTTCTCTCCTCCAGTTTATATCCTTTCATCTCATAGAAGCATGAGGAATGATAAAAATCATTATGGAAATCTTTCTTGACCTAGCATGATGTTACTAATTCACCACTCAGCAGGACAAGAGTTGTGCTTTTATCTATAGTACTAATAAAGCATTTCTCCTGACCAGGTGCAACGTCTGCTTATCGCTACTACGAAGAATGGCAAGATTCTACGGGAGCGTGGGATGCCTTCTGTGGCTACAGAACAGAGAAAAACTCCTTGGTACAAAATATCTGAAGACTGCATTTCACCCTCATTCATGTTCCTGGTCTGTTCTAACAGGCAATCTAAGTCTTCACCGTGTGTGCTAATTAGGAGGAGATGAATAATGAATAATGCCGCTAAGACTGACCTGCCTGCTGTGGAACCAAGCATTGATATATAGAAATCAGATAAATGTTGAAAATTATGCTTCCGCAGTAAAATGACAAAGAAGGAAAGGTCCGATGTGGCCAGTGTACAGGAAGATAAAATCCTATACATACCATGAGCTTTTATTTATTTATTTATTTTTAGTCTATGGTTTAATTAAGAATTTTTGTTGTTGTTGTTTCTAAAGTGAAATTTTCCTCCTAGAATTTTTTAATTTTTTTTTTTTTTGCTGTTTATTTACTTGTGATATTGCAAAGCTCTTTTTAACAACTAAAAAAAAAAATGATTGGTTTTAACTGTGACTGGTTTTTACTGGTTTGGGCAAAGGCACTCTGTCCACAGTCTGCGTGAGGCGGCCCGCGTCTGCGAAGGGAGGGCCTTACATGTGATGTGCTGATCGGTCAGCTGGCTTGACATGCAGTATCTGGCCTTGGAGAAGTTAATCAATTTTGTTCACACATTGTTAACAAGTGAGAGTTTAGTAGACATGTATTTTGTCAACTCTATTGAGGTATAATTTACACACAATAAAATTACATTTTAAAATGTAAACCTGTACAATCACTGTTAAAGTGAAGATCATAAAACATTTCCATCACTGTAGAAAGATCCCTTATGCCCTTTACAATCAACGCCCCGGCCACTGACTCAACGTTCCTGGACAATAGCAACCACTGCTCTGCTTTCCGACGCCATATGTTAGCTTTGTCTATGTAGACTCTCACATAAAGGTAACAAAACAGTATGAATGGCTACTTTTGCTCAGCATAATGACATAGTATTTTTTGATATTCATCCACATTGTCCCATATACCAACAGTTTGCTCCTTTTTATTACTGAGTCGTAGTCCATTGTATGAACCTACCATAATTTGTTTATTTATTTTTTTTACATATTGTTAGACATTGGATTGTTTCTTCAGCAAGTTCTTTTCTTAATTATTATAAGAATTCTTTACATATTTTGGATTCAAGTCCTTAGACATGTGTATGTTTTATAAATATTTTCTCCCCATATGTGGCTTCTTTCCCTTTTGTTGGAATAGTTCCTTTTGAAGAGTATATCTCTTAAACTTTTTAAAAATTGAGGTATAATTTACATACCATAAAATACACATATCTCAAGCGTTTCGTTGGATGAATCTTGACAGTCGCATACGCTGCTATAATTGTCACTCTAAACAAGTTGTAGAGTACTCATATCACTCCAGAAAATTCCCTCCTGTCCTTTCCATGAGGTCCTCCCTTCCTACACTGCAGAGACAACTTCTGATCTGTTTCTGTCAGTATAAATTAGTTTTGTCTTTTGCAGAATTTCACATGTATGGAATTATTTGGGGTTCACAAGCAATTTTGGATCTGACTTACTTGGATCAACAATGTCTTTGAGATTCATCCATGTTGTCCCTTGTGTCTGTGGTTCATTCCTTTTTATTGATGAGGAGTAGTCCAGCGTATAGATACATACAGTTTGTTTATCCAAATGACAGCTCATGAACTTTTGATTTGTTTTCAAATCTTTGACTTTTACAAATAAAGCTTCTGTGCACACATTAACATACAAGTCTTTTTGTAGACACACGTTTTCAGTTCTCTTGGGTGTAATTCTCAGTCATAAGGTAGGTGTAAGTTTACACTAAAATAAAGTTTATTTTGAAATAGGTTTAGATCCTCATAGAAGCTGCTAAAATAGTAAAGAAAGTTTCAGTGTAGGCTTTACCCAGATTTCACCAGTGATAACATCTCACATAAGCACAGTACAGTGATCAACACCAGGAAATTGACATTAGTATAAAACTAGTAACTAAAATATAGAACTGATTTGGATTTTGACAGTTTTTACATGAATTATTTTCCTGTGTGTGCCAAGGTCTGTCTTATCCCATATCTGTTTGCCTGAAAATTTCTTTATTTTGCATTCATATTTGAAATATAGTTTCCCTGGATATAAAATTCTAAGTTGCAAGATTTTTTCCCCCTTTCTTTATAGTAGAGATTTCATTGTTTTCTTCAGTATTGTCTTGTTTCTGATGATAAGTCTTCTATCCTTCTTATCTTTGTTCCATTTATAAGAAGTGTTCCCTAACCCTGGGCTGGTTAAAAACATTTTTTTTCATCAATTGGCGATTAAATTACTTGGTGTGATATTCTTTGTGTTTATCATATTTGCAGTGCTTTTTGCATCTTGGATTTATTCTATAATAGCTTTTATTAAATTTGGTAAAGTTCAGCCACTATTTCTTCAAACATTTCCCCTATAAATCTCACCTCCTTTTTCTGGGACTCTAATTATAAGTGTATTAGACAGGTTAATATCATCTCACGGGTCACTGACATATATTAGCATGATTTGTTTTGCTATAATGAGTACCTGAGACTGGGTAGCTCATAGAGAAAAATTTATTTAGTTCACAATTCTATGGACTGGGAAGTTCAAGAGCATAGCATCTCATCTGCCTGGCTTCTGGTGAGGGTCAAAACATGGTGGAGAAGAGAAAGCTAGCTGGCAAGTGCAAAGAGATGCCTGGCGAGAGAGGAAGCAGGAGAGACTCTAGGAAGCCTAACTCCTCTTTATAGCAACCTAAGTACTTTCATGGTAACTACCCAGTCATGTGAGAGGGAGGACTAACTCCTGAGCAAGGGCACTCATCTGTGCATGAGGATCTGCCCCATGACCCAAACACCTCCCAGCACCACCACATTAGGGTTTAAATTTGAATGTGAGTTTCAGAAGGGACAAACTCAAACCATAGTGACTGAACTTATACTCATTTTCTCAGTCTTTTCTCTGACCTTCAGATTAATTTCTGTTGCTATGTCATCAAGTTCACTGACCTTTCCATCTGTCTAATCTGGTATTAAATCCATCTCGTAAGCTTTCATTTCAAATATTTAATATTTTAATACTAAGCTTTCCATTTAATTTTTTTAAAATGTATTTCATTTCTCTTTGGATTATATACATGTTTTCTTCAAGTCCTTCAGCATATTTTTTAAAAGCTGTCTTAAAGTTTTTCTTTGCCAATTTCATCTTTCCATCCCTTTTGGTTTTGTTTCTATTGATTTTTTTGTTGTTGTTTTTATTATGGGTCACATTTTCCTGCCTCTTCCTACTTCTAAACTTTTTATTGGATGCTAGATCTTATATGCTTTATGTTGACAAGGGATGGGTTTTTGTTGTTTTCCATTAAAGAGTAGCAGTTTATGTTTTGGTAGGCATTTGGGTTACTTGAGAATCATCTGGACCTTATCAGGGCTGGTGTTTAAGTTAGGGTAGGTCTATTAATAGAATGGCCTTTATTCTCCATCTGACACTTCTAGGGTCCCTACCGACTGCCCACATTTTAATGAGGTCTATCCACTCCAACTAGACAAACTCAGCTGTTTCTTGTCCCTCTGTGCTCTTGGAAATTGTTCAGCCTACTGTTCCCCAGTAGTGCTCTTTGCCTAGACCTACATAGTTTTACTCCATTCATATCAGCTTTAGTATTTGGCAAAATACCTAAGGGCATCCCTAAGCAGATTTTGGAGAATTTTCTCTGTATTGTTTCCTCCTTTCTAACACTCCACTATTCAATACCAGTCACCTTAACCTCCTGAACTCTGATTTATCTCTCTTCAATTCCCTAAGTCTCCTGTGCTGTTTGTGTCCTCCTTTTCTGCCTTGTGGTTCTAAATGTGCCTCCAGACAGAGAGAAAGATGATAGTAGGACTTACTTCATTTTCCCCTTTTCTCAGGGCTCACAGCTCCATGGTACCTGTTTTCTAATTGTTGAAAACATTTGTTATATATATTTATTTTTTTGAATTTTCAAGTTTTTGCTTTCTCTTGGCAAGAAGGCAAATCTAGTATTACTTATTCTTTAATGGTTATGTTAGGTAGACAGTGAGGGACTTCCAGCCCTCCTGGGGACAAAGGTGGGTGCCCTGAGCAATTGCCACACCTGGGGGAGGAAGCAACATCTTGAACCATGAGGCGGTCCCAGCCTATGCAATATAAAACAGGACCCTAGACTATAATCAGGGCCCTCCTGTTATGACAGGGCATCCATTCATTGTCTGTGGTGAATGATTTTACTGTGCTCAATAAACTTCACCTCCTGCTTCCCTTACTTGGGTGTGCCCGCTCATTCTTCGGCCAAGAACACACCAAGAACTGAGAACAGACAACTACGACCTGAACTAATAGCTACAAAGCCAAAGTATTTCAACATAAAAATTGCAACTGTTTAGTATTCTTCATCATAAACCATTTTGTAACTGAAAAAAAATCAAACCCCAAACTCTATATTGGTCAAATTTTGAAAAAACTTAATTTTAGCATTAGAACACAGTCAGAATTTAGAAATTCACCTGTTGACTTTTTTTGTTGCTTTATTTTCAATATTTGCCCTGTAATATCACGATATTTTAGTGGAAAATTTCTTCTTGCAGTAAAATAAAAATAGATAATCTCTCTTTAGAGCCATATTGTATAACTTTAAGCAGCCGAAGCTGGACAAGAGTGAAGAAATCCATTGTAAGCAACGTGACTAGGTTGGGCAGTAACATTTTTTGTGTTAGAGATGTCATGGCTCAGATGTTGCACACCAGCACTTCTGAGTTAATGATTCTCCTTGTGGGTATACTACACACCTGCCAAATGGTAGAGCTGTACAAATTTTACATAATAGAAATAATGAAATAATGAAAATGGTAAGGATTTTTTTCCTTTCTCAAAAAGCCATAACCATATCTTTAAATATTAAATGGCCATCATTTAATTGTATTAATATTTCATTTATTGAAATAGGTTGCTGCTTGTTAATAACAATATGAGAAAAGTAGGGTCTCCAAGTTTTATTTTTAACTCAGTTATACATTCAAATTTCTTTACCAAGCAAGTCATTTTTTCTAACCTTTTTTTTTTTT
>VBSM01000483.1:39863897-39874106 GCA_008086735.1 Cheirogaleus medius
CTCGGCCTCCCAGAGTGCTAGGATTACAGGCGTGAGCCACCGCGCCCTGCCTAGATCCCCCTTTTAATGGTCCCCATGTGATCATAGTTTTACATTTTGTCACAGTTACAAATAATGGCAAAATGAGGTTTCCAATTTTGTATTAATGACATAAGAATCTACAGACATTGATTAAAGGAGCAGAGGGTATTTACTTGGTTTGGTAACATAGAATCACAGGTTCATTGCAGTGAACATAAGCTTTCTAGAACTTTCTAGAACTTTCTAGAACAAGTGTGCATACACTTGGTGTACACAGGGTTAAGCAGCCATTTGAATAATTTTAAGGGAATCACTTTCAGATCTTCAAATTCTATATGTACTTATTTTCTAAAATCGATCTGCTCAGGAATGGGCTGTGGTTGGCAGATTCCCCTTTTCAATCTCCCCTTTCAGTGCCCTTCTTCTACTTTACAAAAGAAAGACATGCTTCTTACCCCTTCCCGGTCTTATTATGATACATTGTCCTGGAATAGAAAAGATTTCTGGTATAACCCCAACCTCCCCAAGTAAAAAAAAAAAAACAAGAAAAAAAAAAAAAGAACAGTTTAACATATATTAATAATGTTAGAGTTGACAAAGCGAGTGTTAATTACTGGGTCACATTTTTCTTGCAGATAATAAGATAAACATCAAGGCTTATAAGCATAAAATTATTTTTAAGGATAGTGGAATCAAAGTATAAATTCAAGGAGAAGAATAAATATAATATTTCTGACTGGTTAAAGAAGAATGTGTACATGTGTTTGTTTTTCAAATGGATGCTAGGTATCAAATTATATATTTTAAATTATTTAAACCTACCATGAAATTGTAGATGTAAACTTAGAAATGTTTGTAGAGCAAAGGAATGGAGTGCTGGGAGAGGCGGAGGTCGTGGGGGAGAGAGTTTACTTCTTAATCACTTGCTTCTGTTGGTCTCAGGATCGCAAATGCTGAACTGGAGCTGGGCTCTGCCCCTGGTGCTCTGGGTATTTATGGACATAATCGAGAGTCTGCGCGCTGATGCCATTCATGACATATTTCTAATGGCGCTTATCTCAAAGGTCCTCATTATATTTTGTTGTTGTATACGAGCCACTTGGCATTTGGAAGCAAGAAATAATTATGAGAGGTGTACAGAGGTCACACGCCTTAAACGTCTAAAGAAAAAAGACATGTTCTCTTAGTTGAATTTTTCAAGGAAAATATCACAGTCAATATGTCTGGACCATATATATTTTAGGACTTTGCTGTGTTTTCAGATACTGCTGCATCGCCAAGGCAGATGGCCTGTATATAAAAAAGACACTTTGCTGTTTTTGTTGTTGTTTAAATTATATATTGTGCAGGCAGAGATTTTCTTTTTTTTTATGCAATTAGGCCAGGGGATTTGCCTGAGGTTCCTAAATACCAAAGGTGGTGATGTCATGACAGATCCAATTATTTGACAATAGAAGGAAATGCTATGGAGAGAGAACATCTGAAACAGCAAAATTCTCTTCCACACTCATGACTGAAATCTGACCCAAATATCTTACCTTAAAAAAAAAAAAAAGGCAGCAGTGTTCAAAACTAGGACTCTTTCTGCTTTCTGCCTGGGGCTTTTTTTAGGTTTTGTGGGGGAAGGGCTTATAGAACAATCCTATGAGTAATTAGCTACTTTTTGTGTGATTTAATG
Organism: Cheirogaleus medius; assembly: GCA_008086735.1. Classification (NCBI taxonomy): domain Eukaryota; kingdom Metazoa; phylum Chordata; class Mammalia; order Primates; family Cheirogaleidae; genus Cheirogaleus; species Cheirogaleus medius. The sequence continues at coordinate 39,865,597 of VBSM01000483.1, forward strand.
TCCCTGCACTGAAACAATCTTGATATTGCTAGTGTTTTCTGAATATATGCTGGAAGCCTTCTAGGTCCTCTCTAAATGCTGTAATGTATTGACAACAAATTAAACTTGGCTGAATGGAGACATTTTCTCGTTACGAGCTTTCTAAGGATATGGAATGTCAGTCATTGGCCTATTTAGACTATCAAATCCTACCTGACTAGAATGTCACGTCTCAGAAAACTCAAACCACAGCATTTACTATAATTGCAACATAGCTTTCCCCAAAGCAAAATAATGTAGGCTCTTTTCTACATCTGGCAAAGCACAAATAACTATTATTTAATGGCACGAAAGATGCTGAGCCTGAATGTTTCCTAATGCGCTTCCTCAGCGTTCGTAAGAAACGAGAACAACTATCTCTATTAACCCAAGTGTAGAGACAACAAGGATTTTAATTAGTGAGAGTATCATATCACAGGCTGCACTATAGGAATTTGATACAATGCAATTTGTAGTATCAAATGAAAAGTAATCACATTATAATGCAGACAATGGAAAGGGGTGTGCAGAGAACGGAGGGAACGTTACACTCCATTGATGTCTCTGGGTGGCCCATTGGTTCGTTTTTCGACGCTAACTCTTGAGAATGCACGCTAATGGGGCAATGCTTGAGGACATTAATTACACCTGGCAATATTTGGATAGCTAATATTCTCACTTATATTGCTAAGTAATAGGATTTACTTAACCAATTAATTTTTGAAGTTTTCACATAAGGTTAAAAGAATATAATTTTGCAAATTATATATTTCCCTCAAATTGCTATATTTTACTTTTATGGTAGAGCCATTTCAGTGTTAATACGCCTGATTTTAAAATCCCCGATTCTCTGATAAATATGTAAATGTCTCCTTATATAGAATTACTCAAGTGAATAACAAGTTCTACATAAGTAAGTTTGAATAATGATATGTTATATATATGATCATTTGCATTCCCCAAACCTACATTTATATACACACATATATAATGTGTATGTCTAAAAATATATATGTGTATACATATATATATATATATATGTTAGGTTTGCTTAGGGTGGGAACCCGAAAAGTATGCATAGGACGAAATGCGGTCCATGGGAAACTTAGTGATCATAAAGCCTGTGAAGCAATAGCCGCAGGAGTCTGGAGAGTCCGGAGGTTGTAAATCTGACTCTGACCACAGATGGCTGCGGTGACGCCAGCATTTCTATCCCCCCTGACAAGGACGAAGCTACCCACGCCCATCTCTGCAGGATGAGACTGATGCAGGGGTCCCAGAAATTGGTTGTTTAAAAAGAATTTATTACAATGGCTGTTCTGGCTGCATTGCTCACTGTCCCCAGAAAAACCCTCTACAAAACCCAAGGTTCTCCCCTTGGGAGAGACATGGTGGACGCTCTTCAGGCTTCCACACATCTGCACCCAGACGCTCAAATAAACAGCATTTTGCTACACCTGAGGCTTCGTGCATCTCCCTCTTGGCGCCGGACCTAACATATAGTACTGTGTTTCCCCAAAAATAAGCCCTACCCATAAAATAAGCCCTAGCAGGATTTCTAAGCATTTGCGCAATAGAAGCCCTACCCCAAAAATAAGACCTAGTGATGAGCGTGGCTACGCAGCGCATCTGCACAACCCATGCATTTCGTCGCGGAGCGGTAAAGAAGACAAGCAGCCCTTCTCATCTGCCCCATCGTGACAGCTACTATCTCAGAGGTGACCGGAAAGGTGTGGGCAGCCCCGCCAACAAGGTCGGCTCCCCCTGTCAGGTCCTGGCCATCCTGTGCGTGCTGTAAGCTGAAGCTTTGAGGGGAAAATAACACATCCCCTGAAAATAAGCCCTAGGGTGTCTTCTTGAGGAAAAATAAATATAAAACCCTGTCTTATTTTCAGGGAAACACGGTATTATATAAACATGAAAGTGAAATAATACTGCCTTTAAAATAAATTATTTCAATTTTTAAACTGAAGTGTTTTTAAAAAATGAAATTTAGTATAATTAAAAAGAAACATGACATAGTGTTGTTTTTCTCTTACTATACAGGATCATAGAACCTCAGATTTGGAAAAGTCTTCAAGGCTTATCCATTCCAGCCTCCGAAAAAATATTTGAATCCACCTATCTGCCCACTTTCCATGAATTTCAGATGTAAACAACCCCTAGGTTGGAGAAATAAACCATTCTGTGGAATGAAGCCCCTTCTTGGTCTTGGTCACAGTCTTCTTAATACACTCTAGGATATTTACATCTCTTAAAATAGCATCAGCCAGAATTAAAGACAATATTAAGGAATAAACTAGTGCAAAGAAAAGCTATGTTTTCTAAATATAACAATGATTGTTTAAAAAACTGCACTACAATTATATGAGCTTATTTTTCAGTGTAGGTCCTACTCATTTGATCTGTAATTGTACGTATGATATTGAATACTTAAAATATATCTGTCCCTCTTTAATGTTTTCCCATTTTATTTGGACAATTGTTCCAACTTGTCAGGGCTGTTTTGGATCCCTAGTATGTCATTCAGTGTTAGCTATTTAACCCAGGTTTAAATTATTTGTAACTTTGAGAAGCATGTTGTCTATGGACTCTGCTATATCCACGATAAAAATACTGATGAGAACAAGGTGGTATTCTATTGTGACAGAATTTGAAAAAATAATTTGTTATTGAAATTACTCAGCACTCAAGACATTTCTGAATTTTGCTTTGTCCTCTTCCCCTCATTTATTCTTTTAATTAACTTGAAAATATACCTGAAATATAACAATATATACGTTTTCTCTCATTAGCAATGTTAGAATGTTTTCCTTCTGTTGTTCTGGACTAGAGGAATGTGTAGGTGGAAAGTGTGTAGGTGAAAGATTTTAATGTGGTCTCTCTCAACACTAGGTTGGTGCAGTGACATTTATTCACGTCTGGATATAAATCATTATTGTGATGTGAGGGTATCCAAAGATTGCAGTAAGAAGAGTTTGGTAAGCCTGGTTTATAATGGCTCAAGTCTCATAAAATTCTTACTTAAAATGTATGAAAATAGGCATTTCTAACACTATTCTATGATATTTTAAAAACACTCTCCTTGGAATATTTTTTTTTTTTTTTACCAGAAAACCCCATAAATACTCCAGTGCAATGGACAAAATATTTGTGTTCCCCCTAAGTTCATATGCTGAAATACTGACCCCTCCATGTGATGATTTTAAGAGGCGGGGCCTTTGGGAGTTCATTAGCCCATGAAGATGGGGTTCTCATGAATGGAATTAGTGCCTTTATAAAAGAGAGCTTATAGAGCTCTCTAGCCCTCTTTTTACCATGTGAAGATCCGAGAAGACTGTAGTCTACAACTTGGAAGAGGGCCCTCGGCAGAACCCGACCATGAGGCCATCCTGATTTCTCATTTCAAGTCTTCAGAACTCTGAGAAACACATTTCTGTTGTTTATAAGCCACTCACTCTATGGTTCTTTGTTACAGCAGTGGAGACAGACTAAGACATCCAATAAGGATATTTCCCCAGGGGCATGAATTGTATAGGCATGCTTTGATTTGTACTATAAAGAAACTAGATTTACATCTAATTTTTAAAAATTGAACAATATTTATAAGAGGTTGTTTTTTAAAGTAATCATGTTTTGAGATCCTTCTTTTAATAAAAATTATTCTTTAATATGTAAGATATACTAAATAGAGTAGGCTTGTGGAAAAGGCACAATGGAAATGTACAACATTCTGAAACATATGTAGAGAGTAAATATTTTTCTAAAAATTGCCAAGATATCACTATGATTTAACACTTCATACTTGAAAAGCTGTAGTTTTGAGCCAAAGGAAAGGGATTACAATGTTGAGTTTCTCATACCTTATGGAAGTATTACTATAAAAGTAACACAGATTTAACGTATACGTATATCATATAAGAGTTTGAATAAACCTGGAGATAGATATAGAAATGGTTATTGATAGAAGTTAAACTGTCGCATTTCTAACATTAAGCACTTAAAGGTTTTTCATGGAAGAAAATCAAATGTTCTATAAAATACCATTTGGTGTCATCATAGGGAGGATATTTGCTTAACTTGGAATGGTGTTTTTTCAGCTTCTCTAAAGATACTATCCCACGCTTGGTGAAACAAAGCAAGGAGTGCTAGTGAGTCATTAGTGTGTCTGCCTTTTGATTGAAAAGATAAGTTAATGTGCACTCACATTCTTGCAATATTTTATCATTAGGTACATTATGTAATACTGATAGTTAATTTTGGCACCAATAGAGTGGTCAGTGAAGGAATAATTTTCTTTCTCTCTCCATATTTGTCATAGGTGGGATTTAGGCTACCTCACTTATGGTTTTAATATTTCCATTGCATATTCTATACATTTAGTCAGCTGGTCGGTGCAGAGAGCATACTTAGGTAAAGAAACTATTGACCTAAAAGCTAACAGATATCTATGTTCCCTGGTAAGAAGAAATTAAGCATTTATAATAGAGAATACTCTGTGTTTGTGATGGAATTGACAAATTTGGAAAATAATACTAGAATATGACACGATTAGGAAGAAATAAAAAAAAGAATAGCATTCTATTGCATATTATATTTGAGATGTCTATGACTGAACTAAGGGAGATATTCAGCAGGCTACTACAAAGATCAAGAAAGAAAGAAGAAAGAAAAACATTTTCGATTACTCTGCTTTTTAGAATACAAACACCCTGTGGGTGGGGGCACTGTCTTTTTACCAATTTAATACCACTTATCACATAACCCAGGGGCAAGCACTTAATGAGTATTATTTTAATTAGAATTGAATTAGACTCAAGATGCTCATATTTCAAGTCCCAAGAATTAAAAAGCTGGCCATAAAAATGAAATGCGCTTCTGGAGCACTTTGTCATTCATTTATTTTATGGGAGGAAATGCATAGGAAATCAGTCATACATACTTATTTTGTATTAATCATAAAGAAATATCAAAATGTCAAGCTTAATAGCAAACAAAACTTCTTGGGATGTTTCAAAAACTTAGCAAGAGGTCAAAGTTGGTGTGACGAGATCCCGGGAGTCTCTCTCTTTCTGTTTCTTTCTCTGTCCTGGTGCATCGGCAGCAACATGCCAGTTTATTTTCACCGATAGAGCATTTCTGCTACTAGTGTGCTCCTGACAGGTGCTAATATTCTCATTTGATAAAAGATTAAACAGAGAAATAAATAGCAGGCGGGGAGGGTGTGAGGGACTCCCGCAGAGACCCTGGTCTCCTTTGGACTGTGGGCCACGCCTCACAGTCCCTGGGGGAGTCTTACAGGAGACTGAACCTAGGGCAAGAACTGAAGCCAAAGCAACGGAGACTAAGCCGGTTCAAGAGAGTGAGTGTAATAGGTTATTCCATGTACAGATAATCAACAAATAATCAACAAGAACTGAGAACTATTGTACCAACAGGAGCCTGGGATACCATCATGAGCCTGGATAACCCCTCAAACCGAAAGAATGAGAACAGCTGCAGTGGCATTCTATGGAGCAACCAAGACCTCCCTTAAACCACAAGGGGAAGAGATTATTTTGGAGAGTGAAAGCCAAGTGACAGGGACAAGAAGATAAGTCAGCAGCAAAGCTGGAGATCCAAGAAGGAAGGAATCAAACCCAGACTGGCCTTTTCCACTCCTGTCTCTGCCCTGCTCACAAACATCCATAGTTCTCCAGGGCCTTCAGAATGAAAGCCTGTTCCATGGCTTGGAAGGTGATCATCTTGTCCAAACATACCTTTCAGGTTATACATCCTACTACCTGCTTACCAGACTCCTCACCCAGCAATACACAAGTGCAAATCAACCTGGGTTGCTTAAAATTCCCTAAACCGGCTCTGAGCTTTTTTATATTTCTTCCCTCTGCCTGAACTCCTCCTCCTCCTATCTCCACCTGTCAAATAAACCTTCTCCATGAACAACCTCAAATGCTTCTAAGTCCTTGAAACACTCTCCTCCCGCCTGAAATACTTTTTCCCCTTTCTTTACAAGCCATAATACTTGTTTGTACCTTTGGTAAAGCACTCATAGAAGAGGCCTTATAGTTTAATGATCTATACTTGCCTTTATACCCATCTCTGCCCAGATTGCAATTCTCATGACAACTGGAGACAAGTTCTCTTTGTTTTCAAATCCTAGACCCATGCCTAAAACAGCAATTTACGCATACCGGCTTCTGGTACCTTATCTCGGGCTACTTTTCAATCTGCCAGATGGCAATTAGAATATTTTAATGTGTTATTTCTTCTAAAATGGCTCTCAAATCTTAGTGCTAAAATTAACAGAGGAGTTCGCCAAAATTCAGACTCCTTGGTGCTTCCCCCTAACATTCAGATTTAGTAATCAGGCGTGGGGCCCAGGAATAGGAAAGTAGGTGCTATGGTTTGGACGCAGTTTGTTTGTCTCCACCAAATCACACGTTGACATTTGATCCCCAGTGCGGAGGTGTCTGGGTCTTGAAGCAGAACCCTCAGGAATGACTCTGTGCTGTCCCAGTGGTGGTGAGTGAGTTCTCTCTCTCCCCTAACCGGACTGGCTCTCGGGGGAACGGATTAGTTCCCGTGAGAACGTGTTGTTATAAAGGCCCGAAGCCCCTTGAGTCTTGACCCTGTCTGCCTGTGCCTGTTTCCCTTTGACCGTCTCCACCACGTTTTGGTGCAGCACGCATCCCCGCCAGGAGCAGAGCAGATGCTGTGTCATGCTTCCTGCACAGCCCGCAGAACCAGGCGCTGAATATGACTCTTTTCATTATAAATTACCGCCTCAGGTGGTCCTTTATAGCAACACAAAATGGACTAAGGCAGTGGGTAAGCATTGCAGCTGATACCCATGCAGATGGGGACCACTCTTGGAGACGCAGTGCTCTCAGTCCTGTGTGCCTCAGGGAAGACTAATTGGCCTCCAAAGATTTCTGCTCCTCCTCGTGCAGTGCGGGGGTTTTTCTAGGAATTGGTAGCCCAGCTAGAAACTGTATTTCCCACCCCTCCTGCACCAATACCTACACAGGGGCCATGTGACTACCTCTCAGTACGAAGTAAGAGTGAAGTGCCCATTTCAGGGCTAAAGAGCTTAAGAAATGATGGGGGATGAAGGTGATGGAGTCACAGGGCGGAAGCCTCGGTTCTAATAAGCTAAACACTTGCCACTGGACAGCGAGTTTCTACCAATCAGGGAAGCCTGTTTGGGATTTTACCATAAATGAGAAATAAACTTTTATCAGCTTAGCCATTATCTTTCTCCGAATTCTAAAAATAATAGTAAATAGAATTACTATAAATAGCATCTTCACTTTTCAAGAACTAAAAGGGAATCATTTAGATAAAGAGGGTTAAATTCTGATGGCCTTGTTCTAGTAAATAGTTAGGAAAAATACTCAAAATCAAAATCTGTGAAATAATAGTAAATAAAGGGTTTCTGAGAAAACCCACCAGTGGGAACATACACAGTTGAGTTTTAATGCTAATAAATTTTATTGGAGGCATAGCAGATTGTATGAAAAATCTACCTTAACAGTTTAGTTACAGGCCAGGCCATTTTTAATCTCTGTATATTGCTAAAAATTTACGAAGTGTTTGGTTACTGTAAGTGATCCTTTATAAAATCAAGAACTGAGAAGAATAATTGCCAAAAAGTAAACTTTGCTTTCTCAAAGTTAAAAAACAAGTGAAGAATGAGGCTAAATTGTAGAAGAATGCTATTACAGCAGAGGCCCGCCTCTGCCTAGGTACTCTCCGAGTGCCGATGGAACTCTGTTTTCTGAAGTGGTGTTTAGCCTCCTAAGTCTGCCCGCTGTTCTGTAAGCCAAGGCATCTTGCAATCGGTGTGGCCGACTGTCTGCACACTGCTGCGCTAATTTGAATCTCCTCCCTTCCCTCAAATTTATGAAGCGTTTCACGACGCAGTCATAACAAACAAGAGACCGTAGATTTCCCTGTGCACACATCACGCACTATTGGATCAAACATCATTTATAGTATTATTGGATTCTACCAGAGCTATTATTACTCCCTTTTGTCAGAAAAGTGTTGAGTTTTCCCAAGCAGAAATAAGTCTTGTAGTTCTTCATTTGTATTTCAGAAGCCTCATTTCCAGGCATTTACTCTCTATACGTAAACAGATGGATTTTAAATATTAAAAACCCATTTGGTATGACTGAGAACTTAACCTCCTACATTCCCCCATTACAGAATCTTTGGGTGTGAAACTGAAAAGTAAATTATACTATGTTCATTCTGAACTGAGTTCACCTAGAGCTTTGTCTTTGTTAAATTGAGGGGGAGGTTTATTTATGGACAAAGATTGCAAAAGGAACGGCTGGCAGGCTGGATACTGAACTCAAACTACTAAGAGGCAACTGCAGTTGATTTCGAAAGATGTGATTTGGGTATAGCTGAGATAGTGCCTTTTTAAAAATGCCTAATGAAGGCCGGGCGCGGTGGCTCACGCCTGTAATCCTAGCACTCTGGGAGGC
>VBSM01000483.1:39880839-39933947 GCA_008086735.1 Cheirogaleus medius
TGTGAGTGTGTGTGAGAGAGTGTGTGAGTGTGTGCGAGTGAGCGTGTGTGAGTGTGTGCGAGTGAGCGTGTGTGCTGGGCAGGGGAGGCTTTGCTGGGGAGTCCTGTGGGAGAACTGATTCTACAGCGCACAGGCCCAGGGGTAGGTTTTACCCAGTGTGGAAAGATACTAAAAATAAATAACTCCTCCGCGGCAGTGACGTGGTCACCACACCACTGTAATAGCCGGTGACGCCCTAATTATTTGGATGAGAAGATTTCTTCCTAGAGAATAGGATTAGCATTCATCTAGAAATCCTAAAGAACTGAAGGAGGTAGATTTTGCTTTGTTAACACTGCACTCAGAGTAAGAGTGAAGCAGAGTATTCAATCATAATCACAATGTTAATTATGCAGTCAGGATGTAGAAATGAAGGAAACTGAGTGGAAAACTTTAGGTGTTTTTTTTTAACATTTGTGATTTCCCCATGAGTACTAGGATTCCCTGAGAAGAGTTTCACAAACCTCAGTGATTCCTTTTCATCTTCGCCATATTTAACAACAACAGCAAATTGATAGTAAACATTTACATAGCGCTTACCATGTACCAAGCAATGTTTTTAGTGCTTTATGCATATTAAGTCTTCCAATTCCTATTAAAAACCATGGAATAATTACAGCCACACTCATATCCGTGGGTTCCGTGTCCGCGGTTAGTTGAATCCACCCACGCAGAGCCCATGGGCACAGATACGGAGGGTGGACCACAAGGGACTTGAGCATCCCTGGGTTTGGGCATCCCTGAGGGTCCTAGAACCAACCCCTGTGGATACCGAGGGACGACCACCATTATTATTGATCCCAGTTTACAGATGGAGAAAGTAAGGCACAGAAACTCACATAACCTGCCCAAAGCTGCGTAGCTGGTACATGAGCATAGCGGGGACTTGAGCTCTCAGGCTCCAGGGTCCCTGTCCTTAGCAGGGGTGCATGTTCCTCCACAGCCAAGCCCCTGAGGCTCACCGTGTGTTTCACCTTCCTGCCACGCAAAGGGCATCGTGTTCATTTCAGGGTCAAATTTTCACTGTAAATCAAGAACTAGTGCTCTAGCTGCTTGTGGACAGCCAGCTCTAAGGCAGATGTTACCACGCTATTCTACACCCCCAAATTCAGGAGCTCTAAGACCTGCGGATTGCTCTCAGTTGGGCTTTTTGAGTGGAGATATCCAAGAACAAAGCCCTGATATTATCATGGGATGGCAGTCACGAAGAAGTCAAGGGTTAAAAAGGCACGTCTTCCCGACCCCAGATCCATCCAGACCCTGGTCTGAGGATCAGCCACTTTACCCAGTTAAAGGAGCAAGCAGCAGTTCCTGCATTTCCCCAGGCTGCAGGTGTGTGCAGGGTGGATTCCAAAGCTCACGTCCACTGCTGAAAACAAGTTTCCTAGGCTGTCTCCCAAGTGGGTCAGAGAGCAGGCAGGAAGGACGAGGCTCAGAGGACGGAGAAGTGACACATGGGGAAGGTGTGGCACCTGCTGTGGGTAGAACACCATGTAAGGGTGTACAAAAAGAATAGGACGGACTTGGGTGACATGTGGTCGGGTCCAGAAAGGAGATAAAAATCTGAAAAGGAAACCATATTGGGGCAGAGGGCAAGGGCAGAGCAGGGGGACTGAGGAAAGGCAGAGGAGGGAGACGGCTGATGGCTGGAGAGGGGCATCTGTCTACATGGGGGGAAGAGCCGCAGGCCAAGACCAGGCTTCTGAGAAAGCACAGGGGCAGAGAACTTTTGGAGGAGATTGTGAAGAGGAGAGTTTGTAAGTGAAGGCACAAGGATTCAGATTCCCAGGTGGGCACAAGATGACGCTGTCGAGGCAGAAAGGACACAGTATACGGGCACGCTGTGGGCGTGAAGGCAAACGTGAGGATGGAAGAGATGGTCTTGCATCGTTGTGTTGCACTCGCTTCGTGACACATACTTTTCTCTTCATTTTATGTCCTGGGCTTTTTCTGTATGTTTTCTCAACCCATGTCAGCTTCTGTTATCTTGTCATGTTTTATGTGTCTTCGTTAATCTTATCAAGCCCTTCTTCTGAAACAATGCTGTACACAAACCCAAAACACCCTACAGTTACAAAATTTAGTGTTTTCTCCTTCTCCCTAATGGTAAGGCATAAAACTCTTGAAATAAAAGGGCTGGTCTGTCCTAAATTATCTTTGGGAGCTACAAGGAAGGGGAAATAACGAGATGATGTAAATCCTCCATGAGAATTTCTGGGAACAGAGGAGAAGGTGACGTGCTTAACAATTAAAAACCAGATGAACACTTGACACCCACAACAGACAAGGAAAGAATATATATTTTTCCTTTCAGTTTGAGTCTCAGGCCTACATTCTGGGCAATTTCTTCAGCTCTACTGAGTCGTACGCAATCTGATATTTACTTGTTCATTGGGTTTTTAATTTCAATCCTTCCATTTTATAAAAGAAGTTGTTTTGTTTCTCTTAAAAATATCTTTGGTCAATTGTGATAGTTTCCTATTGCTTTTTTAGGCTCCCAAGTCCCAATTATATATCTTTAAACATATCATATGTTTGTTTTATGTGCTGCATCTGTTAAGTCTAATATTTGTAGTCTTTGTGAGTGTGATTTGTACTTTGCTGTTTCCATTGATTTAGCTCATGTTGGCATGTTTTCTGAGCATGTTGAATAATATGATATTGTGAGACCAAACTCTTTAGAAATGTATCTGTCAGATTTCTGTGAGGCCTTTGCTTAAATAGCATTAATTTAAGATATAATTATCTTACATAATTCTGCCAAGTGTTTGGGTGTCCTGTCATTCTAATACTATTTTAATCTTAATTTTTTGACTTGGGATTTTTCAGGCCATATATGCCCATGAATTTGGGTTAGGAATTCTCAAAAGTGACTGTTTTCTTTACTCCTTTCACAGCCAAAGTAGAGATATTAAAATCTACTTTTATGAGAGTAATGGTCCCTCTCCTTCCTTCTTTCCTTCCTCCTTCCTTTATTCTTTCTTTCCTACTTTAATCTCTGAAGTTATTGCCAGTAGAAAGTCTTGGAATTGTATTGAAATCTCTTCAACTTTGTAAACTGCTAGAGTCCTCGTTTTAAACAATTGCTCCTGGTCATTCTATGAGTACTTAAAACCCAGGTTCTAGGTTGGTGTTTCACAATTAAGGGTGCTATTTCCATGTTTGGGAGTATTTGAAATCATGTGAGGTCATTTGTGGTTGTTTAATGACCAAGAAGTGCTGTTAGTCCCGAAGAAACGACTCCCTTTGAGGAACATGGCTCTCTAGTCACCTAGTGTCCAGACACGACCTCCAAAACCGGCAAATGCCCTTGAGGCAAACTCTGTCTCCAGAACAAGTCTTCCTATGTGGAAGTCTTGCTTTACTATCAGCCACACTATAAAAAAAGAGACATATACATATTTTCCCCGTGTTTGTAGGTATTCTATACCAGCAGAGGTTTTTCTGAAAGTTTAGTCTTCCACATCACAGAAATGGAGGAAAAAATACTCATTAAATTGAAAAAATTTTGAATACACACTGAGGCTACACTATGTAAAATAACCCAGTGCAAAGTAAGCACTTGACATGTGTTCGTTTCCTCTAAACGAGAAATGTCAACCAAAATTCTTGATACCAGTGGACAAACATAGAATTCTGTCTTCACTGCGTACGTAGTACATAATTTGATGATGTTAAACTATTCTGAACTGAGGAAAAGTTCTATTTTCTAATCAATGTTTCTGGGAAGCTGCCAGTTGTTAGTTTTTATGAAATCAGGTTGTCACCACTCAAGTCAGCTGATTATCTAAAGTTGGATGTAAATCAAGTCATCAGCAGTCTCCCTGGAGAATGTTAATGTGGGTCTGTGTAAGATTCCCTATTATTCAGGGAGATAGCTTTAGTCACGTTATTGCAAAACCTCATTCATCATTAGCCTTAACTAAGACAACAGGCTCATGTGGATTTGAATTTCTTTGTCATTAATATAATAGCCGTATCCATAGGGAGAAACAGTGTCTCACACAATATATTATGTATACTGGCTAAGTGAGGACATAGAAACAGACTGGCTGATATTAAATTACAATATAATTTAACACGTCTAGCTAAAAATTTGATTCTTGAGGGATTTTGTGAAGCCATGGAGTGTCAGAGGAAAATTGACCATCAAATCGGTCAATAAATCAGCTCTTGTTCAGAATAAATGAATAAATCACAGAGCAAGCGGTATTTCTTATATAAACAACACTCAAATGACCACCGCTGCTGCAAAAATGCTGAGGGGATGGATTTGAGGCAATATCTGGAGATGTTTTCCTTCCTTGAAAATGTGTTCATTCAGTAATTAACAAAGAGCAAAGTAAATATTATATCAGCATTTAAACTTACACTGGCTATTCCAATACCATGTCTTAAGCTGATTTTGAAGACAAGAAACCTGGGCTGAAGAACATGTGCTCTGTGAGCTTTCTCTCACATTATTTAATAGGACGATTGTGTGCCTAAATCAGCCTGGCAAATTTGAAATAAGATGTGGTGAAAAGACCCGAATTATTTAAGGAGCTGATAATTTAGCAACAGCATGGAAATACTTTCATAAATGAACAGGCACTCGCAATAAAATCATCTTTGGCTTTTGTGAGAAATTGTTATTTTTTTCCTTCTAAAAGACAAAATAAGCCATTCTATGACACCATATAACAATGATGACTACGTACGATACTGACGAAGGGCAGCGACTTTCCTACACTAGTATTACCTGCCTCAGTTTTAGCATCGGTCTCTTCTGGAAAGACGTGTTCAAAGGGGTGTTATATGTGCGAGCACTTTTGGAAAGCATTACAGCTCACTAACATTGCAAGGCAGGGTTATTGGCATCTCATTATCTCTAGTCTACTTTCTCTTTTCTTTCTCCACACTCAAACACTGCACTGTCTCTGACGGGCTTTGCTCACCTATCTGTGGGTGTGATTACTATTTTGGGGGGTGGGGGCCTTGGGAGAGTAGTTTGTGTATATTGATCTTGACTGTGACTTTTCCTGACCCTCAGATAGTGCTGACGACCTGAGTGAAGTCACGAGAACGAGGTGGTTGCAGGCACAGGGGCTTGTGAATTGGGAGCAGCGGGGAGGGGAGCTTGCCTTGGCTTGAGCCACGCAGGAAGCAACAGGTACCATTTGATGAAGTGTCCTTGGGGGCCTGTGTAAATAGCCACCAGGAGAAACTGCCGCAAGAGAATAAAGTTAACAGTCCAGAAAACAATGATCTGAGATGGGGCAAGGCAGAGAACAAGGAAAAAGCATTCGCTTTTACAAAACCGAGCTGCGAAAAGCACTAGACCTCTGTGGCTCTCTTAGGGTAGAGAAAGCACTCATGTATTATACAGGAATATTATGTAGACCGTTTTCTGAAAATATAAATAAATTAGCATAAAATGGGTTGATAGTTTAAGACATAGGGGAAGGAAAATTTGAAGAGGACAAGCTAATAAATAAGTAATTTCACACAGTTTGGACTTTGAGTCCTTGTCATTAAATTTTCTGACTTCTTAATTTAGTCTCAGAAACCTGTTTTTAACACTTTCTCATGGTGAAAGTCACCCCACATCATTTTTAATGTGGTGGCAGTACTATATTTGTTAGGGCAGAGATATTAGAATAGTCATTAAATAAGTCTTTAAGGTGAGCCAGGAGAATGAGTTTATTCAAATTGTCTAGCTGTATGACAAGTGCCGTGGGGACCAGGCAAGGGAGGCTTCCTTAGGGCGGTGGCCTCCTCTGCTTCTGTCCTTCCCAGCCAGCGACCAGACTTGGAGACTGACTGGCAGGGTCGACTCCAGTGACTGACAGACCATGGCACAGAGTGTTCTCTGGTTTGCTCAAGGTCTGCTCTCGAATCCCACCTCTCACCTGGGGATCCCCACAGCAGGGAACTTCTGCCCTGTACAACCCACCCCGGCAACCAACCACTGCCAGTTTCTACATAAAAAAAAAAATTTATTCTTGTTGTGTTGGTGGTCACCCTCACCTTGTCCTTGAAATCTACTGGGACAACAGTATTCTCATTAAGCTTTGTCTTAGTGATCATAGCTATAATAGAAACCATTTGCTAAGCTTAGAATGTATCAGGTACTCTGCTCAGTGCCTTATGTTTGTTATCTCATCTCATTCCCTCAACAGTTCTGTGAAACAAGTGTTGTCATTCACCTTTCACAGGTAAGGTTACAACTCAGAGAAGTCAGGTAATCTATTTGCAATCATGGAGCTTAATAAATGGCACAAATTAGGATTCCCCATGGGCTTTCCTGTCTGTAAGGTTCTTTCCACCGTTCTATTAGTGAGCATCCATGGTCAAACAACTCTTAGATGGAAGTTCATTCCATCATTTATGAATTGTATCACTGGGTACATCACTTAACCCTTTTGAGTCATTCTTTTCTCATTTATATTAAGTGATTTTTATGAGAAAGGGTATCTATCATAGCATATATAAAACGCCCAGAGGAGTACACAGTGACTAGAAGGCTTTTATAAATGGAAATGCCCCGTGTGCATGAGGGCTTCCACCGTCCCTCCGGGTTCCCGTCCTACCTTGCTCTGAGCGTTGCATGCTGTCACAGGCGTGGCCGAGGCCACTAGCATGGGCAGTGCCCACGTAATCCAACTGAGATCTCCTTTAGCACGGTTAAAGATTTAGCGACCTACTATTTTCCAGAAAGAATTTGAGGCAGCCTCAAGTAAAAAGTAAAAGTAGAAATATTTATAAAAGTATAAATAGAAAATAGAGGGCTTCAGAAAAGGAAATAATGTGTTAATCATGAGGGATGGTACGGTTATGAAACTGACCCTGAGCTTCCTTTGACATAGAGGATGTGGACAATCTGACGCACTGAGTGGATGGAATCATTTGTTCTAACCATCTCAACACATTTAAAAGCAACCAGGACAGAGAACATCCATTCTAATGAAAGGCTTTTGCTTTGAAGAGATTGTTTGCGGTGGGTACGGATTATTTAGATCGACTGTACACACTGATCGAATTCAATGAATCATAGCTCTACCTTCCTCTTTGCGTCAGTAACTGATCCATCAAAAATGTATTGTGTCCAGGAACCCTTTGCCTAAAAGCATTACACTAAGACTCTGAGAGCTTTAAGAAAATAGAAAATGCCATGGAGGTCAACACAAATGGTACAGAGTAAAACTTCGTAAAGGGTGAGCCAGAACCTAAGGTATAAATTCTCCACAAAAGAACACTCGGCAGGTACCGTGAGAATCTGCTGTAAATATCACTCTTCAGCCTTAACAGTCACAACACAAAGGAAAGAGTTTATTCAGCTTGTCAGGGGGTGGTAAAAGAGATAGCCATAAGCTGATGCTAAAGAAAATGTTCTGTTGGAAAGTGTCTACAAAAAATCAGAAGGATGGTGGCTCACACCTGTAATCTCAGCACTTTGGGACGCTGAGGCCAGGAGTTCAAGACCAGCCTGGGCAATATAGCTAGACCCCATCTCTAAAAAACAAAAAAAATCAGAAGGATAAATGAAGCGGCTAGAACACCCATACTCCACTCTGTGCTGCTTAGGAGCAAACAATCAAACCAGGTTTTAAATGACAAAAGTGAGCAAAAGTATATTGGACAACAGCGGAAAACGTTCTATCATAATGTCCTATTTCAGTTTTCATGTTCATTTAGCTGGTTTATTTCTTTTTGGTTTTTGAACTATTAATGGAAAATTGACTTTAAGAGTTGCGAATTCAGCAAGCCAAGAGTTATGCTTGAAAGAAAATACGGCCACCGATGACCTAAACCATGTTCGATTGGAATCACATGACTGCATACTGCAATTTTAAAAACCTAACAACTGTATATCTGAAAGGTATCAATTCTTGGTATCAAATATTTATTTTAATCTAGATATAAGATCATAAGATCGTAGAGCTGCCATTATGAAAGGGAGAACAATGCACAAAACAACTGACCACTACTTGTTTCCGATCTCTTAAACGAGAGCACTCACTTAAATACCTAATTAAAAATGTCAGCCTTGAATAGAACTACTGTAAGGGAAAGAGTACTTCCTAATTCTCGTGTGTGTGTGTGTGTGTGTGTGTGTGTTTAGGTTTAACAATTTAAACCAAGGAGCCTAGTTGGCCTGTGATACTATAGCTTAATTGAATAACACTAAGCAAAATAGACAAACATTATTTAACAGAGTTTACAGACGTGGAAGGCTTCATGTTTTCTTATATGTAGGTGGTTAAGTGATTGATAATGACATATACTTGCTAAAGGACCACATGAGTTGTTATGAACCATATTAAAAAAAGAGGCCAATCTACAAAAGCATACTTAATCTTTGCCCAAGGAGTGTCCTTGGTTAATGTGAGGTAACATACTCCTGGCACCAAAACGTTCATTTCTAACGGTTACACTTTATGCCAGAATTTTATGAATCTAGATGCATATTAGAAAAGAAAACTGCTTCTCTGAAATGATGAAACAAAATAGAATGCAGTGCTGAAAGTGGAGACCACAAATCCGGCAACTTTTGTGAAAACTCCAGCCACTATCACCGCACTGCCTTAAAGCACCTTTCTATAACTAAAAATAGTGAAATAATTAATCGACATCAAAAATATAACAGATCACAAGAATATAAATCTACAAAATCTGAAAGTGCTGAGTAGTCAATTTCTGAAGTCTTTTCTAAACCAAATCCTCTCTCTGAGGTAGGCTGGCAGGACACACTAGCACTTAAAAAGCTGTAACAGAGAAACACACAGCGGGAAATCCACTTTAGAAAACTATCAAATTAAAATAACAAATCAACACCTGACAAAAGTGGCAACGCTGCAGCCAAAATATTAGAAAGTAGAACAATAAGCTGAGGCTTTTAAAAATGACTTTAAAACAGACCCAGATTTCCTGGCAGGATGGGACTCTCTCATAGCCCCAGGAGGCAGCAAGGACTTGTGGAAAGCTCATGGGTTTGGAATCAGATAGATCTGTTTTTAAATCATATTTCTATCTCCTGCTATTCAAATGATGAAGGACAGTTTTCTTAACTTCTCTGACTGGTTTCCCTATCTGTACAAACAGAGCTGTATTGTATAAGCAGAGAGGATTGCTGTTGGTGAATGTGAGTTCTCTACATGGATTGTATGCACTGGTCAAATTCCCTAAATAATAGTTGGACTTTTCATTATGATTATGAAATACCTGACATATAATAAAACAATAAAGGCTAGATATTACTACTAGAACAATGTTTGCAATAAGGAAAATTCATTACATTGGAAAATATAAATGCAAAGTTGTAGAAACAGAAATATAAGAAACTCTATACACTCTAGATAAAATGCAAAGGAAGTGTGTATATCTAAGCACTATTATCCCTGGCGTGCAGCTATAATTTATATTTATTGGATCTAACCCCAAGAATGAAACTTGAGCTTGCAAACTTTAACCTAATTTTTTTCATTTTGTCAAAGCTCTTAAAGTTTAGTTGCTGTTTGTTAGTTTTTTTCTCCTTTATGGTCATAGTTCTGCTCAATCATATTCTAATCTTTTTGTATTTTTTAACTTGTTTTAGAGACAGGCTCTTGCTATATAATCCAGGCTGGTCTTGAACTCCTGGCCTCAAGCAATCCTCCTGCCTCAGCCTCTGGAGTAGTTGGGACTAACAGGCGGGAGCCACCATGCTCAGCCCCAATCTTATTTTTGCATATTCTGTTTGCTTATTAAAAGATCTTCCATTTCTCTTCTAAAAGTTTCCTAACAAATAGAAAGTGATGGCTATCTAATCTATGACTCAAGCTTCATTTTTAAAGGGAGGGGAGAGGGAGAAGGAGAGAGATTGATTTACAGTCAGATAATCACACTACAGCATAACCTATTTATGACATTTTCCAATCATAGATTCCCTGCTAACCAATTTTTCAGGCTTAGAAGCTAGGGCTGCATTTACAAAATGTATTTAAAATTAACATAAGCACCATGAGATTGATGCATTAGTTGCTTTTGTATTTTTCTTTGGTGACTGCTTCACAGATTCTCACCTACAAACCTGCTTCTCAGTTAACCCATTTCAGTTACAATCTGAGATCAACAGAACACAAAATCTAAATCAAATTAAAACAAGGATCAATTACAATATTTAAGAAAGAAATTTTGTTTTCACTGTTAATTCTTGTTAGGGATGCAAAATTCTGCACAATGATGTGAGAGGTGGTGTTAATGATGGGAAAGTTGAGAAATCCACACATTTCAGTGAACAAGAAGCTGCGTATTACTGCTCTGATCACTTACACAATTTCAGAAATGTTAATTGGAATGTTAGTGTCACCTAAACCAATCATGTTGGTTCACCCACATAAGGGGTTATTGGCCAAGGTCCTGAAATGGAGATCACTCAACAGCGCCAAATCATAGAAATCATCTCAATAGAAGATTTACATTTATGGAAATGTCAGGCACATAGACATAGCCCTGGGTCCTTCTTGAGGAATGGAGGTTAGCTGTTTAAGGGTGTCTGTCCTGAACTCTGCATGGGCTCCACACACCCCTTTTATCTGAGGAACCCAAATCAGGCCCCTGCTCTGGAGAAGAGCAGATCAAGATGAAGCGTAATGGGAAAATGAGCTAATGTTTCTTGCAGGTCACCATACTACTTAATTTTTTTTATTATAATAGATTACTGGAATGATCCTTTTAAATCACACACAACTGCTTCATATCCTTTGGGAGTGAGAAATGTAGAGATAGTTCTATCTGTAGTTGAAAGAAATATGAATATATTTCTTCAAAAACCTAATTGAATGTTTATGAGAATTAGTTTCTTCACAGTTTTTGGTAAGTAGGGAATGCAAACTTTCATTAAGCTCTAATGATCTTTATGAAATTTCTTGGGGAAAAATGAATCTTGACCTTGGCAGCTAGCAACACAATTAGAACATGGTTATTTCTCAGTTATTTCAGTAGTACATTGTCAACAATAGGGCATAGTAGTTTGATGGTGTGCATTCATGCAGAATGGGGAAAAGGCCACATTTGCATTGAAATTCAATTTGTAATTGTTTTTATTGATGCTTAGTGAATTGGATCTAAAAGGAGCCATTTTTTAAAGGGGAATCAAGCTTGACAAATAATGTAGCGGGGTAAACACTTCCAGTAATTGTAAAAGTAATTACACTCTGTTCTATATAGTGGTATTATGGGGTAAAAAGAAAACATCATGGACCAACTTCAGTAATCACAGGATATTTACTAAGGGGGCTCTTTAACCAGGGTTAGTATGAAACTCACTTAGAAAGATCAAATTAAAAAACCCAGTTCTTAATAATCAAAGAAAATGTGATAGGTACAACGTACCTTGGCTTTAGCAAGGCTTTTGATGATATAATTAAATTCATTCCTATTAGTAAAATATGGTAGCATCTAAAATAGAACATAGGAGTTTTTCAAATGGAGTGTTAGGAAATAACTGATATAACAACATGTACAAGCAAGCAGAAGCCAGGAAATGAATAGGTCATTTGGAACATAGCACTTGGTTTGAGGCGGTTGGAACTTAGATTAATTACACAGAGGCAAGAGAATTCAAGAGGACACTGGGAAGGGCTTGGAGTCACCTGTGAAGGGCTTTATCAGAACTGCTTACCAAGAAAACCAATGGCGATATTTAGGAGTAAATGGGAGAGTATACAGCAGAGGTTCAGACTGCAGGCTTTGGGGTCAGATCTGAGTATCTGACACAGTAATATGCTTACTGTGTGTCTCTGGATAAAGTTATGTAACCACTCTGAATCTTAGCTCCTTATCTGTACAAGGGGATTAATAATCATTCTTTACTCAGTGGGCTTCAGAGTTGATTACGTAGTAATCCGTGTGAAGTTCTTAGCACAGACCTGCCCATGTAGTAGACTAGCTGCTGTTGTTATTATTATCCTTGTTATTATTGCTACCTTTCAGAAATATCATCTGGAAGGGACTGTGGAAAAGAGACCCCAGGGAGGCCACGCCGTAGACGGAACTGCACCTGCAGAGCTCATATCAGGGATTGCTCAGCGAGCACACGCAGCAGGGAGATGAATGTGCAGGGAACAGGTGTCACGGATGTGACGGCACTAGGCGATTTAGTGACTCCTTGGCAGGGCACAGTCAATAACTGCAATGATTATCATTTCAATCTAGGGGGTATGGGTGCCTGCCGATTGAAAGATATGGCCAATATTTTGTGGAACAGGATCAGAGTACATAGAAAATTTGACAATATGGGAGAAAACCGAGTTCGAGGAGAATCAGGAGGGATGCCTGCAGGGTGGGTCATGTCAGGCAGAGGCACAGGGAGAAAACGGGGGATTGCAAACACAGGGGTGAGAAAACAGCGTGTGAGAGTGGGAAAACACGCCTGGTGCCCAGCTTTGAAGAAACAGACAATGACAATGTTGTATGAGACACCATAGAGAACTGCCACATAATTTTTCCATATTATTCTAAATTATTTAAAGTAAGGCTGCATAATTTGTCAAGGATAAAGAAAGTATGTGCTTTTTTTTGTTTTGTTTTGTTTTCAATCCAACAATAATGATGGTTTCACCTTTCTCCCCAATTATGTTGAATTTCTTGAACTCAATGTAAGCCGTTTAAGGCAAAGAAATTGAAATTCTGAGAAAATGGTGCTCTTCCTGGCTCATTTCTCTGACCTGCTCAATAGTATCTCTGCCTTCCATCAAGGGGCATTCTTTTAGGCGGTGTTGGGGCCACGACATGTTTCCCTTTGGAAACCTTTTAGTTGCACTTGCAGATCAGCCACAGAGACGGCTCTTCTACCGTTCGCATGCCTGGGTGCACAGTGCTGTCTTCCTAAGGGCCTTGTTTGCTCTCAGATCTCTGCAGGGTTCATTTGTGGATTCACCTAGCAAGTCTGGTCACACAAAAAGATAAAACACTAATACACTAATTATATTCTAGTGAAATAGTCTGGCTTTCTTGTTTCTTTCTACTTCCAAATAATATGGTTTTTGCTCTATTCTTGTTCTCTATTTGTTTGCTTGGGCTGCCATAATAAAGTACCACAGACTAAGTGGCTCAAACAACAGAAATTTATTCTGTTGCATTCCTGGAGGCTGGAAGTCTGAGGTCAGGGTGCCGTCGGCAGGGCTGGTTTCTCTGAGGCCTCTCTCCTTGCTCACAGATGGCTGTCCTTTAAAGGGTCTTCACATGGCCTTCCCTCTGGGCACCTCTGTGTCCTTGCCTCCACTTCTTATAAGAACAGCAGGCACAGTGGATAGGGACCACCCTAATAAACTCATTTTAACTTAATTGCTTCTTTAAAGACCCTACCTCCAAACACCACCACAGTCTGAGGTATTGCCCATTAGGACTTCAATGTATGAATTTTGGGGACACAGTTCAATGTGCTACAGTAACTAACACTTGTTTTAATTATTCAAATCACTTTTCATGTGCTCTGGAATGAGCCCTACTGATTATCCCATTCCTGCATATTTCCGATCTCCTTTCCTGCAGCAGAAAGAAAAACATGCTCAGAACTCGGCACCTGAACAAGCACCTTCACACCTGGCTGCCTGAGCTCCCCTGGCTGCTGCCCTTTCTCCTCCGTACCTTCTCGCCCAGTCTCCTGAACATGAAGCTTGTCCAAGAGTCAATTTCCTTGGCTTCCCATTTACTCCTGAACCTCCCACAATTGGGCATCTTTCCCAAACACGTGGCTGAAATACATCTGACAAAGATCACCAGTGAACTCCAAATTATCAAATATAGCGAAGACTTCTCTGAGAAATAAAACCCTGCTGGTCCCTCCTTCCTCCTGGAAACATCTTACTCACACCTTGTCGTGGGTCGCATCACAGCCTCCTGCAGCTGCCCACTTCTTCTCAAACCTGCGGGTGGATTCTTCTTCCTCATTCAAGCTCTTCATCCCTCGTGTCTCCTCCTCATGTCCCCCAGGCTTCAGTCTACGTGCTGAGGGTCATCACATTTACATCTCGAACACTAATCCTTCCTTGGAGCTTTGCTGCTGAACCTGCACTCCTATTGTCTCAGAAGCAGCCCAAATATAACCTGTCAGCACTGAGCTGTTTTTGTTTCCCCTTTGTGAACTTTACCTTTTCCTTTGGTGTTAACTTCTTTATCCACTTCGGGACCATGCTCACTGGCCGGGAACCCTCGCCCACAGCCGGCACTCACAGTCCGCACGGTAGTGTGTGCTGCGCACTGACGACAAATCCGTTTTGCTCTTGTGTGATGAGGAAAGCTTTAAAGCACTGAAATCTTGTTGTACTTTACAGGCAGCTTTAGGAAAATAACTAGAATAACTCCTACTAAGGACTTGTTAAAAGGTCACAGATTCGTAGTAACTTATTAGCTGAACGTACACACTGCAACTGCAGAGATAAAAGTAAAAGCTTTTGGCTGTCGACTAAAGTCGACGCTCGGCTGTGCGCCTTCATATCACGCTGTCGGCTAAAGTCATCACTTGCGTTCATCTGTGGCTATAGACTATAGTCAACGCTGGGCTGTGCACCTTCATCTGTGGCTGATGACTATAGTAGACGCTGGTACCGAAGTGGTTAAGAGGCTGAGATTGGGTTGAGAATAAAAAGTAGCTGAGGCCTAGGTAAAGGTGTTGCTGATAGCAATATAAGCCAACTCCGAGGAGTGGGAGAGGAAGACACAACAGTGTCGGTGTCAAAGGTTTGCTGAAGCATCAACATTTGTCCAATCCTTCTCCCTGTCACTAGCATGCATTGAGATTCATCTCTTCCTAAAGTTGGGCTCTGAGAGGGCCTGCTATGGGCTGATTGTATCATTCAAAATTCGTATGTTGAAATCCTAAGCCCCAGTGTAATGGTATTAGGAGGTGGGACCTTTCAGTGGTGATTAGACCATGAAGGGGGAAGCCTCACGAATGGCATCTGTGTGAAAGACACCTTGGAGAGCTCTCTTGCCTTTCCCACCAGGTGAGGACACAGCAAGAGGATGGCTGTCTGTGAACCAGGAGGCAGGCCCTCACCAATCACCAAATCTGCCACGCCTTGACCTTGGACTTCCCAGCCTCCAGAACTGTAAGAAATGAATCCTGTTCTTTCTACGCCGCCCAGTCTAGACTGTTCAGTTATGGACAGTGGACTAATACAAGTGGACTACCACACTGCCCAGTGAATAGCATCTCTTTTCTCTTTCTGGGTTCTATAGGTACAGAAGTAGGATGAGATAGGTGCTCATCTATGTTACTTTTAAAAACTAGTTTGAAAGAGTGCTTAGAGTAAGGGATGATGGATTTTCTTACTGACTCCAAGAATTAGGTCTCCCGCTCACTTCTGGCTTAGCAGTATGTCTCACCCTACTAGGTCAGGCATCTGTATTGCTAAGGTAACAGCCTGGGATGGAAGAGTAGGGAACCTGGGCTCGGTGCAGACAAATCAGCTTCCAAGCCTATTCCTAAAGGGATCCTATGTGAGTTTATTTGCCCACAATACAGATAAATCATTAGGAAAGAAACGTTAGCATCCCTGGCCCTGCCTTCCTCTCCAAATTGCTGCTGTGGAAACTCATTTCAAAATGTTTGCTTTGTAGAAAATTAACCAGAAAAGACACATTAAATTTTAAGCAAAAATGTAAAAAGGAATTGGGTTTTTTATATTTGACATTAACTATTCTTTGATTATTCATCAAGGACTTGAATATGAGTCTTCCGGGTGTGAATTAAGGATTTCTGAATTCATATTTTCAGTTATCAATATCAACTATGGAACTGTTCAGGTAATTTTATAGTGAGATATCTGGTCCATGTGACTCACTCCACATGTCATGCTTCCAAGTAGGCAATAATCTGTTATATTAATTAATTATTAAAATTAATTATTATAAATTATATTATATATTATATTAATAATATTATATATTATTTATTAATTATAATTGATTAATTATAGATGTATAATTTAACAGATGTCTGTGTTTCCTAGGGTGGATAACCCTGGTTATCAAGAAACCACCCAATGGAACAATGAGGAGTATCTGTGGAAACCAAAAAATCCTTTGGGGTCCCTGCTAAAGTTGAGCAAACTGATTCAGGTAGGATCACAGAGAGCTCAGATTCTTTAAAGGTTTGGTTCACCCTCCAAAGATAAGAACCCCGATCAGCTGAAGGCATGCTACAGGAACACAAAATGGATTGCAACGGAACAAAGTAGTAAATATTAACTGTAGCATCATGAATGGTTAGAGAAACAAGGATAGGAACAGCCATAGGTACCTTTTTCCCAATTTTTCTTTTTTTATTCCCTTCCTTTCTTTCCATTTCTATTCTATTTAGACCATGGTAGCAAACGTGGTGATTTACTCCAAATTTCGAAGTGTATCACAACGTGTTTGTGGCTGAAGTTGGAGAGGAGTGAAGATCACACTGAGATGGAGGCGGTGAATGATCAGTGATTATAAATCACCACGCATTGTTTGCAGAGCAGCAGGGGTGACTCGCAGGCAAGACTGATACCTTATGTCAGAGGAGAGGCTGGGATGAGGGGTTGGAGCGAGCTTAGTGCAGCCCCTCATAGGGCCTTCGGGGCCCTTGACAAATGCGATCTGATGTTTTGAGGACAACACCACAACTCTGCACTGAGCAATCCATCCTAATGATACAGGCCAAGCCGGCCTTTGTGCGTGAGGCTAATGGAGAGTTGGAAAGGGAGCCTGGTAAGGAACCCACCGGCCAGCATGGGGCCTGCAAGCTCTGAGCCTAATAACATCTAACAGCAGTCGTAAGTCACTCTGTCATTTGGGAACCTTCGATAGAAGGTTGTCATTGGGAACCTTGAATAGCATGGCCTTTCTCTGTGGTGCTGTCGTGAATTAAGAAGAAACGCTTGTCTCACATCTGAGCTGGAGGTCAAGTTAGAGGTGATAGCACAGGTTGCCAGCAGAAGAAAACCATTTTCTGAATCAGTGATGACACTATTAATTGGCTTCAGGGGCTGCCACTGGGAGTCCAGGGGAGGGGGCAGAAAGGGAAATGTGCGAGGGAACTCTTACTGAGCATGCCTGATCGGGCATCCTGGAAACTCAGAGAGAGAGAAGAGAGAAGGGAGATTTTGGTGGGTGCTAAGGTAATGGGCATCTGAGTAACTAATGGCAATACGAGCTTATTCTGTAGTCACAGGCCAGAAAAAGGGCAGAATATTTTAGATTCACATTACTCTTCCTCTTTAATTATTACGAAGATTCAGAGAGGTTGATAATTATTATATCCACTCTACAGATAAGGAAATTGAGGTTCATGAAAAGGAAATTTTCCCAAAGTCGCAGAGTCCTGCAGTGGCAGAGTCCACATCTAAATCACAGTTTTCTTGACCTTAACGTTAGAGAATCTTACCGACCCAGATAATTTAACACCTATACACCTATTTATTATTCATGTTGGTAGTTGGGCACTTGAGACTATTTTAGAAAGTTTGCTAATTTAAAAAATTAAAATTAAATTAAAATACATGAATTCACTGGTTCTCAAAGTTTTCTGGACATGACTCTCTCAGGGAGCTATAAAAAATAGCAATTTCTTGGCCTAAGAAATTTTGGTTTAGTTGGTATGATGTGCAGCCTGGACACAGGAATCTTGAGAGGTTTCCTAGGTGATTCTAAAATGCAGCAAGTTTTGAGAACCAGTGAGTTGATATATTGGTGGAGGGAACAGTAATATCATTTCTCGTTTAGAAACTTTTTTGGAGACTGAGGGTGGTATTATTGGCATGGCTTTTTAATAATATAATTGTTAAGTGACCAAAACAAATAGTGCTTAAAACATGATAGGTATTGCATAAGAAATGTCGGTCGAGCAAATTAATCATTGGTGTAGAGTCTTTAACATGTGTGCTTTAATACAGAAGTAAAAATGAATCCAGGGTAAGGATTAGGAGCTCTGATTTAGAAATCAGATTGCCTAGATTCAGATCTGGCTACTTCCACATATTAGGTGTGTGAAGTGGGCTAATATTTTTCACCTTGCATGCTTAAATTTTCTTATCTGTAAAATGGAGAAAACAATAGTATGTATCTCATAAGATTTTTGTGTGACTATAAAAGGTAAGGGCTTAGAAGGGAGCGAGGAGCACATGAAGTCCCGTATAGGAGCTTAGTTCATGTCAATTATTCACATTTCTTTTAGCAGCTTTGTTTCCATAGTGATTTAACAATTCTCTATTTTATTTTTATTAGTTGTTTTATTAGCATTTGATTCTATCATGTGTAGAATCACATACATTAAAAATCTTGCTGAGTACATACATATATAAAGTTCTTGCCTATATTACCCACTTTGAAATGTTGGAATTTGAAATTTGAGTGACAGATTTTATTACCATGAAACACGAACTGTTAAGCTTCTGAACAAGATTCTTTTCCCACCTTCTGGTCTGAATTATAATCTCTTTTGCTTTGGAGTATATTAAGTAGTGGAATATTCTTCCTATTGATGAAGTCTCAAGAAATGTTGTTGCATTTATTCAATCAAAAAGTGTGAAACTTTGCGAAGCTACATATATAGGCAAACGTATAAAACATTCTTTAAAGAAAAGGATAGAAAGGCTGAAATTATCGATATTTTCTTTCCTTCCAATAATTTTAATGGAGAAAAAACAAAACCAAAAACGTAACTTAGACTCCAGTTATCAAGGAATGCCAATCACAGGAAGATCCTGTGATTGAATTCTCTACACACAGGGCGGCTAACTGGGATTCTAATTTCCATTTGCTCTGGCTATCCCGTGCAACCCACAGCCTTTCGCAAATGTTGCCAATCAACACTTCTGCTTCTTTTAAACCAAGAGTTTCAGGGTATGGGGGAATTATCTCTAAGAAAGTAACAGACCTACTGAACTGAACCTGAACTTCTGATAGCTAAAATTCCAGGTCTTTTATCCTAATAAACACAAAACTTTGCTAATATCAGGATGCAAGTTGAACACTAATTGCCAGATTTCAACCAGATTCTTTTCTATTATCTAGTAGTAGTGCCAGATTCTAGTGCCAGATTCTTTTATATTATCTAGTAGTAGTGCATTATATGAACATACCATGATTTCTTTCAACAGATTTGTTGATTCTGGATGAGCCTGGAATTTATTATCTTATATTTTGTCATGTTTGAATAGCAAAATTTAATTTTACATGAAGCAAAACGTATTTCTAGGAATTGACCTGTTAACGGCCACAGATCCTGGGGCCATTTGAGGAGTGGGTAAAGAAACAAAGAAAGAAATTGCTGCCACTGACATTATGAAACGTTTATTAAAATTCAACACAATTAGGTTTGGGTAGAATTTTAAAAATTAAATCACTTGTAGTAATTATTTTTAGCTACTTTTTAAAAATCCTAATGTTAAGATACATCAGTGCATTTTTAAGGAATAGGAACCCCTGGATTCAATAAGAATAAAGACCTCAAACTTCCTAGAAAACTCAGAGTTGTTTATTATTGTATTTTAATACTAGGTTGCAAAGTAAAGATTCAAAGGAACAGTATGCATGATCACCAGGAGACTATGCAGCATGATGGTAATAACGCAGAAATGACAGTCCGGACCACGCTGTACCCAGAGGAGAGTGACAGCATTTCAGCATGGTAACCCCTGAGCGATGTCAGGTCTTGGCATAGCAACAGACATTATCTGCCTACTTATCCATTTGGAAATTTATCACTGCTGACCACCTCAAAGTAAGAGGCATCCGTAGAACTCTATGACATAATCACAAAGTGGTCTCAAACTGCTTTCAAGTCATCATCATCGTCACTAGTACTATTGTTATAATCTCAGGGAATTTTATGTGAATTGTTTAGCTCTAGAATCTCAGGCAATTTGTTTGTGATCACTCCATCATAAAAGCAGTGAACAGACAAATGGCACAATACAGTGGGATTTGGAAGTGTCCCCACTCCACCCCTCCCCCAAATCTACACCTTATTTTAGGGAACCCAAATATGTGAAATAGTTTTGATCAGGTTATATGTTTTGGCATATATATTTAAAACATGACATAATCACTATTTTCTATTTCTTTTTATATCAAAATATAATTTACATACAATGAGATCCACCAATCTTATGCATAGAGCTTGGTAAATTTTGATAAAGGCATTTATCTCTGCATTAGATTGCATTTATCTCTGCATTAGATTGCTAGAGTGGCCATACAAAATACCCCATACTGGGTGGCTTAAGCAACAGAAATTTATTTCTTCATAGTTCTAGAGGCTAAAAGTCCAAGCTCAAGTTTCCTACAGTGTTGGTTTCTCATAGGGTCTCCCTCCTTGGCTTAGAGATGGCCACCTTCTCTCTCTGTCTTCATGCCCTCTTTTTCTCTGTGTGCGCATGTTCCTGCTGTCTCCTCCTCTTATAGGGACACCGGTCCTACTGGATTAGGGTCTACTTTTGTGACCTCATTTAACCTTAATTAGCCTTTTAAAGGCCTTGTCTCCAAATATAGTTACATTGGGGGTTAGAGCTTCAATTTATGAATTTTGCGGGGACACCATTCAGGTGGTAATTTTATCTCTCCTGCCTATTTTTTTCTGTGTCATTTCTAAGGGATATTTGCCAAGTCATTTAACTCACACCTATTTCAAAATATAGAATATTTTCTTCACTCTGGAAAGTTTGTGGATGCTGTTTTCTTATCATTCCTTACACTAGTCCCACAAGATAGCAACAATTGTTCTGTTTTCCTTCATTGTAGTCGACTTCTTGCCTGTAGCAGAACTTCACGTAAATGGATTTTTGCTGTGTCTGCATGAGTCATCCATCTTGCTGGGTGTATATCAGTAGTCTATTTGTTCATATTATCTAGTAGTAGTGCATTATATGAACATACCATGATTTCTTTACCTATTCATCTGTTGATGAACATTTGGGTTGTTTCCAGTTTGGAGTTTTTATTATTAAAGCTGCTATAAACATGCCTGTACAAATTTTTTATGGGAATATGTTTTTATTTCTCTTGATATGTACCTAGAAGTCAATTTTCTGCATAATAGGTAGATATATGCTTAACATATTTTAAAAAGCTGCCAGATTCCTTTTTGTAATGTGGTTATACCATTTTATACTCCAACCAGCAGCGTGTGAAATTGCCAGATGCTTCATACCATTGTCAACAATTAATGTTGGTAAGTCTTTTTAAATTTTGGCCATTCTAGAATTTATGTAGTAGTATCTCATTATGGTTTTAATTTGACACTTAATGATGATTAATAGTGTTGAGCAATTTTTCATGTATGTATTGACCGTTTGTGTATCTTCCTTGCGAATTTTCTGTTTAAGTCTTTTGTGTATTTTTTTTTATTTTGTTGAAGTCTTTTCTCTTTTTATTATTGAGTTGAAAGCGTTCTTTATATATTCATGATAAAAGTCTTCAGTCAAATATTAGAGGTATTGCAAATGATTGCTCCCAGCTTGTGCCTTGATATTTATTTTCTTAATGGTACCTCCTGATGAACAGGCATTTTGAATTTTGATGAAGCCCATCTGATCAATTTTATCTCTCCTGCCTATTTTTTTCTGTGTCATTTCTAAGGGATATTTGCCAAGTCCAAGGTCTCCTATGCTTTCTTCTAAAATATTTAATGTCTTGGTTTATGAGAAAACTAGTATAATTGCTTTTGCTGGACAAATAAAGAAACAGAGGCACATAGTGGTTAAACGACTTGCCTGAAGTCTCACAGTACTTGATCAAGACTTGAACTCATGCACTTTTTACTCATTACTGCTGAGCTAAGCTCCCATTGATTATGCTACCGCAGGGAAAATGTAACCAGAGGATTACATAATTTTTTGACTTTCAAATACTTTTCTCAAGGAGCATCTATTAATACCTTATTGAACATTCATGTTCTATGGAAGACAGTTTGGGAAATGCATACCCAATAAATATTCATTGACTGAATTAAATCTCTATAATAGGAAAAGACATTCAACATTCTACTTCCTAATAGTCTTGTCCAATGGCCTGGTGTTTTGGAAGCATGCCAGGGTGCTCCATAGAGCTTATATAGTTCTGTGCGTCCCCAGGTCCAAGGGTTTATTGTCTCTTTATTGCTCAGATTCTCCCCTTAAATCATCTTTATGTCTAGTTACCAGGAAGGTGTTTTTTTCTTTCTTTTTTTTTTTTAGTCTGTATCTGGCAGGCATAGCTGATCCTAAATGGTGGTGTTTATTTATTGCTGTGTCTATAATACAGAAAATATTTTAGGAGAGTTGTAGCAGTAGTTGACTTCACGTGCTCTTCTCATTATCTCTTTTGTAGTGTAAAGTTACCAGATAAAATACTGAGTGGCCAGTTACATTTGAATTTAAGAAAAACAAGTAATTTTTAATAGAAGTATATTTCATGCAATATTTGGGAGATACTTATACTTAAAAATGTCATTTATATGAAATTCACATTTATCTAGGTATCATGTATATTTATTTGCTAAATCAGGCAACCCCAGTTAGAAGTGCAGGTGTATGCCTGTTATATGGAGAGACCCTTCTCTTATTAATTTAAGACCCTCAGGTCTTTAGTATGGATATTTTCTGGCATTGAGATTCTCCCTCTGCCTAGGGGTGATTGTAATGGGTGTATATTCTATAGCACATAAAAACAAAGATCTACCTAGGAGAAAAAAAGTACACTCACAAAAATGTTTAAAGATGTTCTAGGGATATTTTTCACTTAAATCTACTAGGAGGAGCAAAGTGCCCTATTCCACTATATTATTATTATAACTACTAGGAACAAGGAATGTAATGGAAGATGAAAATAACAAAATCTTCCACATTAAGGCACATTTAACTTTAAAATCATAGGATGGAAACTAATTAAATGCCAGAAGGTATCCTAACATAATGTTGAGTTTGCAAATTTAAATACACACAAGCAAAGCAATCTAGACACTAAAAGTTCCCTAGCAACATTAACTCACCCACATTGTACATTGTGCATAATAAAGTTAGCATTTAGCAACCAGAAATGTTGTTCATAAGGCAAAATATATGCAACTCAACATCATTAACATTTTCCATATTTTTTTTTACTCATTTTAAAGGTTCAATATTCTCATTACGCTAATGTTGAAAGACTTACTCTTGGAGCCAAAAATTCTTTTAAAATATATTTGTTTGTCACACAGTCTTTCATTAAAGTCATAATCAACTTGGGTTGTATTTTGCTTCAGCAACACAGAAAAAAACATTATTTTTCCATTTAGGGAATGTTAAATAAAGTATGAATCTTCAATATTATTTCATACTTGCTCTGTTTATAATTATTATTCTAAAAATATAGCAATATTTATTAATCTGCTATACTTCCTGATATTTTAGATATAATCTGGTGAGGCCTCATGGCATGGGGAAGCTGGGCATGTTATTTGTTTAATGTGTGAGCACAGGCAAGTATGTGATCCTTCTGTACCTCAGTTTCATCATTGGTAGGATTGAGATAGCAATGGTACTTGACTTACAGGGGTTCCATGAAAATTAAATCAGTTAATATCTGTAAAGTTCTTAGAATAATCCATGGCACATGGTAAGTTAGCTACAAATTCTGTTTGCAAATGGCAATATCATTGGATGTATAGGTCAAGGAGATTTTATATTGTCCTTTCTTATACTTCTACAGATAGAATGTTAGAACACCCAAGACAATTTTAATGAGTGCAGGATATTTCCTTATGTAAGGGCATTAAGTTTCTAGATTTTTAAAAATTATCTTATGAGTTTCTGCTTTGGCCAATATAAAGTGAAAAAAGTTGTTCAAATGTATTAGTAATCAATGAAATAAAATCCATGTAAAAACTATATACTGTTGTACACCTGCAAAGAGAACTAAATTGCACAAGGCTGCTAATACCAAGTGCTGGTGAGAGTCTGGAGTACATGGAATTATTAAACAATGTGAATGTGAATGCAAATTGCTATAACCATTCTGAACACATTTTTAGTAGCTGCTATCTGTTAAATTGATATACATAGGTTCTAAAACTTAGCAATTACAGAAATGCATGTTCTCACGCACCAAAACAAATTACATGGTGATCATAGAAGAATTATTTATAAAAGCCAAGAACTGGAAACTCCCCAAATTTCCATTAGTAGTGGAGATAACAAATTGTGGAAAGTCCATACAATGAATGAGTATAAGGGCGGTGAGAATGGAGGTGCATGGCTGCACTCAACCATGCTGATGACTCTTACAAACATAATGTTGAGCAAGAGATGTAGTAATACAGAGTGTCATTCCAATTACATACGGCTTAACATCAGAAATCTGATCTATGGTGTTACAAGCGAAGGTACTTTATTCTGGGGAGAAGGCAGTAGGGCTTCTTGGGAGCTGCTAATGTTCTCTTTCCTGGTTGCTGGTGACCACGGCAACCAGGAGGTGAACCACACCTCCATGACCACAGTTCATGGAGGTGAATCCTTATGATTAGCCACTCTTCTGTATATGCTATTTGTTAATTAAGATGATAAAAAATACTTAAAAAAGGGATGTTAGTATGAGAAGCCATAAAAAATGTTTTACTATTTGTATCTGCCCATCTTTCTAGCTGCCTGTAGGATTCTTCAGAAACCAGTGTCCACTTGGAAAGGAAAAAGGCAAACCCAAGGCATACCCTTCCCATACCAATTCACCAAAACAATTCACTAGAATTGGAGGAAATATGCAGGGCTTTGATGACACATGTAACAATGGGGTAAATGCCATCTTAAATAATTTCCAGTATTGAACTAATGTGCAGGTGAGTTGGAACAGAGTTGAGAACTAGGATTGGAGAGTGATGAACTCAGAATGTGCTTGTTGGGGGAGGGGGTGGCAAGTGGAACAAGGCCAAGGCAGGGGGCAGATGCTACACTCAGGAGGGTACTTTGGACAATAGGATAGGAGATGCGTTGCAAAGTCTTCCATACTAAGTATATTGTATTTGTAGGAAAATATTGTTAATGTAAGCATCTAATTTGTTTTAATGAAGAATCATAATTATTGTATTATTGTGGTATAGGAAACATAGAAAATATATAAACATGACAGTAATAAGGGGAGTTAAGATTTTAAGGCAAAATTTAACCCCTCATTTTAAGGGAGAAAATTTTCTCCTTAGGAAAATATAGAGTCAACCTAATAAATGAACAATTTACATATTTTAATATCCCAAGAAACTTTTGTGAACCATTAGTGGTAGGTGAATTAAACTAAAATCAGTCAGAATCAGTTAAGAGTTTGAATCTTGGTCACTTGAAACAGTTCACCGTATCAGAGGGATGCCAACGAGTGGTTTTGCCTGAAAAGATCCAGAAAGCTAGGTCTTTATTTCAGGTGAGATTGCTCAAACCAATTTGAAGAAGCTAAACATATTCCCGTGGCCCAGGGTCAAATGTCTTGAAGCAAATTATTATTTCACACCCCAAACAAAAATATATTAGTTTGAACCACATGAAATTTCTATTCTTATAGGTCAAATATTCATATATTGGTAATGGCATTTGATTTATATATGCAAACATATAACAATTGTTAACAAATATAAAAGGACCCAAGAACACATACTGAATATAGTTAATGGCAGTCCACTCTTCAAGGACTACTCTGAAAACCAACAACATGTGAGTATGTAAAACATACTTCAGCCATATACATTGGCAATGTTGTGTTTCTAATCTATCCAAAGATAAGAAAACTTTAGAGAGGAAAGGTACTTTGTAATTTAAGAGCATCCAAAAATGATAATAACATTTTCTCTACTACGCTTGTGATTGGTAACCTTGTGGGAAAAAAATACAGATATTTTTTAACTTTTAAAATTGACTTTTAAGATTAGCTCTAACACATAAGTTTTAAGAAAGCATGTTACTTGATACATTTAGAAAAACAACCCATGCATGACCTAATACATAGAGCAGGTGAACATGTTTTAATCCTGTAAATTTATTTTATCTTCCAAATTTTGTTATTAAGCAAATAAGCAAAACAATCGTGAAATTTTGACTTTATGATTTCCAGTAACAGAAACATCAGTGTATTATGGAATAAAGATTATATAATTGAATATCTTCAGCATTGACTTTTATTTTTCTTGATTGTTTAAAGAATGATATTTCTAGCTTAGCAAAAAAATATATATATTTGCTTTGTCAATTCCAAAGGCATTGTTCTTTTAATAACAAGAACTTTCTTATTTAGCTACAAAACCTTGGAAGAATATAATTTTAGATGCAAAAAGGGATTCTTTGAATCTCTAGCTTAAGAAATCACATTTTATTAAAAATGCATGAAAGATGTAACTGGGCATTGGTGACCAATTTCATTAAATGAGCTGTGACTTCACTAAGGAAAAGATATGTGTCTATTGAGTTCCCAAGGGCTGGATTATTCAATAGAAATTTATTTCTACCAGAATATCATAATGGGAAATAGCTAGGCTAAATTAGTAAAATTCATTCTGGGGTACAACTCATTTATTCAATAATCATTTATCTCTTTAGAAAAAGTATTTATATAGTGAAATAATTTAATGCTGGTTATAAGACTTTTTTCTTTCAGTTTTCATTTCTTTTTATATTCCTGACTTATCAGCTTAGGTTATTTAAACTCTTGCACACTTGAATTTCTCCTTACATTCCTGCAAGAATTGACTACCTTAAATTCTCCATGTACAAAACAGCCCCACTCTTTTACCTTGTGGATATCCACATCATCAACATCATAGTATAATTATGTCAAAATCCTCAGTTCTGCAGCTTTTTTTTTTTTTTTTACATATGATAGTATGTATAAGGAATTAGAAGAAAGAGCTTCTACCCTGAGCTTAGCAGGAGCTGGTTTTTGTTGGTACTCTATTCACCCAAACAATATCATTCCTACTACCAAACTACTGTTACAGAGTGGGATGGTTGCTGTATCCTAGGAAGTTATCACAAACATTGATAAAACTGGGAATGCAGACAGAATGATGATATCCTCCATGAGGGTTTTTCTTGAATTTGGTATTTAATTTTAAGTCATATTTACATTGTGAGAATAAACATATTTGAAATGTAAAGATCAAGTGGACAGAAAGAAAAATTTCCTGATTTTAAAATTTTAGTTCATTTCAGAATATATTTTTTTCTCTAAAACAAAATATTTTTAAACTCTATTTATATTATTTAACAATTGAAGATTCTGCTTTTATCAACATATGAATTTTCTGGAGAGTTGTGGTAGGGAGAGAAAAAATAACCTACACATCTGTGTAAATTCTAAGAGCCTCCTTTAAAATGAGGCTCATAGATTTAAATACTTTTAAGTTTTAGATATCATTTGGTAATTTATTTCATATTAGATAATAAGAATGAACAAAGAAAGTTTAAATGACCTGCCTAAGGTAATACAAGTGAAATTAGGTCACAGGAAATATGCCAGGTGGTAGGCAGTCTCCCATAGAGACTAGGAAGTTCAAATTGCATTACAGCAGGATGTGGTAAGAGTGTCGGAAAAATCTAGGATACAAACACATCATGTATGTCATCTCTTGTATGCTACGTGCAAGCCCTGCAATCTATTGACCACAACGCCCACTTTAATAATAGCACAAAAATAAAAATAGCATCAGTTATTGCCAGAGACCAGGGGCTGAGAAAGAGAATTAACTACAAAGAGGCACAAAAAAACTTTTTGGCATGATGAAAATATCCCACATCTTAATATTGATAATGGTTACATGACTGTGTGCGTTTGTTAAAATTCATAGAACTATATGCCTGCAAGGGAGAATTAGACTTCGATAAATTGGGCTTCAAAAATAAAATACAACACCGATAACAAACAAAAGAAAATATTTACCTAGTAGTTCAATATCTACTGAGAAAGTGAGATAAAATAATCTACAAGGATACAATGTTATGATTTTATATTATAAAACAATATTTTAAAAGCAGCCTGCAAAAATTTCTTATTATCTTTAAAATATATTGGAAAAATATTTATGTACAAAAAGATGCAGAGATCTTGAGATTTTTTTGTTCTTAACAAATGCACCATTCTCTGATACTGCTTCCTGGAAATGCTTAGAAAATTAAGTCTAAACAAACAGGAATATGAATAATATATAATTAGTTGTTTTTTAAATTTGTTCCTCTGTGTTGTCTTAGCTGGGCAGGATGAACTTAGGAAAGGATGCTATAAATATTAAGGCAGTCCTTGTAGTTTGATTTTTGTTCATAGTTATAGAAGCTAAAATTGCCTTTTCCTGGATAATGGAGTCTCAAGTACAACTAAAATGTAATTTAAACTTTAGATTACTCTAATGTTTATATAACTAAAATTAAACCATACACCATGTACCAGGGGCTTTAGCTTAAAACCATTTGTTAGCATTGACAATGTGCATTCCAATGAATATCTTGTTAATATAATTGTCCTGCCTTTCCTTCTCTTAAATAAACAAGTGACTCTTCCCCTAATAGCCTCATTTCATTATGTAAATGTGCAGTGACTTCCCCCAATAGCCACATGTCACCTCCACTGGTGAAGGTCTTGGGGAATGTTATGTTCATCTTTTATAAAATTTATTGCTAAAATCAAATAGTTTTATAAAAATAAAAAGGAAATACTTCCCCAGGGAAGCTGTAAGGTGGAGACACAATTCTTTTGCCCTTTCGCTGACATTGACACATTAAAAACCAAAACCAGGAATGAAAATCAAGCCCTTAGCTTATAGAGCTTCCTTCTTACTCTGTAGGATTAATATTATCTGGGACCCTCACCTCCTCAACAGATTAATACACCAGCCATTTTTCTCTCTGGTCTCCAGGGCACACCTACAAAGTCGTTGTTTCCAAGGCAATAGGACAGGCCCCACCCTGAGTGGTTGTTAAACCCGTGTAGTCCGCACTACACGGGAGCTCTTTACTGCTAGAGCATCAAACCAATTTCAGAAGCAAGGCCACTTGAGAATGACAGATTAGCTTCTGGGAAGGTTGACTTAGCACAGTAGGGAGCTGGCTTAAACACTGAGAGGCAGAGCAGAAATATAGATTCCCTGAATGAAAAGTTATATTTCTATTGGCATTGTGAAGGAGAGAAAAATCTACAGGGTCATAGCCATTAACACTTAAAATTTTTGTAGCTAAATTTAATAAAAAATGTCATACAGAGATCAGGTCATGTCATTAGTTCTAGATAAAAGTGAGATTGTCTTCAGGAGGAAATAAGAAATGATATAAACATTGCTCAGTTACTCCTGAACTTTTCACATGATGTTGCGTGCATACAGAAACAATCAAGGAATCAATGCACAAATATGCTTCTGACTGACTGCGTAAGCAAAACGTGCTCCCCTTCCCCAGCTGTTTTTCCTCTGGGGATGTACCTATGGCTTCCAAAGCGTGGCAGCAGAGCCAGCCTTTTGAAGAACAAACTGTGTTTGTTCAGGAAAAATCTGCCCAAAATAGATGAGGACCCAAAACAGAGACATCTTTGTAGCGGCATAATGAATAGAGTACACTTAAGTCAGTGTCTGATGGGTCCAAATTTGGACCTCAGTTCTATCAATGCTAGTACTGTGGCAGAGTTCGGGTTGTGGTGCTATGACGACGGCATGATAGACAGGCTTGCATTCTAACCGCTGCTCACACTTCCTGCCCATTTGAGCCAACTCAATCCAAATGAGAAACGTCTTAAAAATTTTACAAGAGCGAAATAAACCACCAATGTTCACGAATGGGTGGCTTTCCCAGGACGGTGGAGGTGGTACCTAGAGCAGTCAAATTCACAGAGACAGACTGTAGAACGGCGGTTGCCAGGAGCTGGGAGACGGAGTGTTGGGGAGTTAGCGTCTAACGGATAGAGTTTCCGTTTGACAACATGAAAAGACCTCCTGAGACGGATGGGGTGACCGCCGCACAACAATGTGAAAGGACTCAATGCCACTGAACTGTCTACTTATAGACGGTTAAGATGGTAGATTTTAGGTTATGTGTATTTTACCACAATTGCAAAAACTACTCAGAAAAAAAAAGCTGAGTTGAAATGTCTATAAGGCATTGTGTATTAAACAAAGCCTCCTAGTTCTAACACACTTGAATCTAAGGGACTCAGTGTTGCAAAAACACATCTCATTTCATTTAATAAAGTGGTGTGTGGGTGAAGGAAATGGAACAGAAAGAAAGATCTGGATGGAATCTGTTCCTAGAAGGCCATCCTTGTCCAGGTCTACTTATAACTTGGCAGTGAAAGGAAACAAGAAGAAACAGTCATGGACACTTTAAGTCCCGGTAATCCTCAGCAGGTAAAAGTCTTACCATTATTGTGTCAACATTACATCCCTCCAACTAGCATCGTTGCTGGGACGTTGTAGGACCTCCATACGAAGTTGTTAAATAAACAAATAAATAAATAAATTTGTCCTGTAGTAAAACCAGTTCTGATAATAGCCTGTGATCTTATTAATTTTACCACATTAAAAATTTCTTCTGTTCTAGAGATGGGGGAGTAAGTGAGTTAACTTCTTGGAGACCCAGTTTTATTACCCATAAAAGACTCTCCCTCTCAGTCTTTATGTACCCATGTGCACATGTGCGTTTGTGTGCACATGCATATTTATATACACACATGTATTTAAAACATATTTAAAATAGTGCCTTAGCACATTGAATGCACTTAATAAATAGTAAGCACTATTATTTTTTCATTATTGCTATTACAAGATTATTTTATTTATTTTTTAATTTTTAAATTTTTTATTCATTTAATTTTTTAGGTGTTTTAAATTTGAAAATATTAATTAAGGGGGTACAGTGTTTTTGTTACATGGATACCTTGTATAAGGCTTAAGTCAG
The DNA here is from genome assembly GCA_008086735.1 of Cheirogaleus medius. Classification (NCBI taxonomy): domain Eukaryota; kingdom Metazoa; phylum Chordata; class Mammalia; order Primates; family Cheirogaleidae; genus Cheirogaleus; species Cheirogaleus medius. The sequence goes on from VBSM01000483.1 coordinate 39,911,742, forward strand.
GGCCTTCGGCGTGCCCATCACCAGAGTGGTGCTCGTTGCACCTGATAGGTAAGTTTTTATCCCACACTCCCCTTCCAGCCACCCTTCTTGGCTTCTCATGTCCTTTATATTGTTTTGTGCCTGTGTGTACCCATCTATTAACTCCCACTCGTCAGTGACAACATATGATATTTGGTTTATAAGCTTATTTCTATATGAGTCAGTTGTGTATCTTGTCTCGTTCTTTTGCTTTGCTTGTTATGAAAAAGGTTGGCCCTTCTGTCACTCAATAAAGTGACCACAGATATCTCCTTACAGTATAAACAATTTATGGACAAAGCTTTAATTATAACCTCAGAGTTCATCAGAGTCAATGTGTACATTGATTCATTGATTTCTCCATTCATCCATCCACCATGCTTTTAGCGAAGGCCTGTGATGTGCCGGCACTGTGCTAGGATCTGAGCAGGCCCTGCTTTCCGGGCATTTAAATTGAGGAAATGAACACACAGGCAAATGGTTACAGTGAGGGCCAAAGCACTGGAAGGCTTGTCATTCCATACATGTTAGGACTTCATTGCACAAGCTGTAGAAATCCACCCAAGGTTTTCTGGGATACAACAGGACCATAGTGGTTAATCAGGAAGATAATTTTGGTAACAGAGGGGAAGATAGATTGGCGGGAAGAGAGGTTGGAGGATTTTAATTTCTAGCTCTGCAAGTAGTAACACTGAGGTTCACATACGTTCTTTTACCCACATATTTTTACTTCCTTCCTTTACAGCTCTTGTGAATAGTAAGATAAATTACAAAATGGGGAAATACAGCAATTTGCTAGCTTCGGGCACTCTGAACTATTGCAGCTATGTCCTATTACCTATTTGTGTCTTAGTTACTCCCCTATTATACATTCAGTAATGGCTGTGTTGTCCATTAAAGACTTATTTCATAGAACTAACACTCTTATAAATCATGTTACCAGTATGCAAGAATTTTAAAAATTATGCACTGGAGAAGTAAAGTATTGAAGATTAAGATATCACGTCTATCTTAATAGTTGAACACACACACATGCATAAATCTCCAGTCTCCCTCTGTGACTATACATTTACTGATATAAGCGTTAGGGAAAATCTGGGGTACTTTTGCACAAGCATAATTCATGATTCAGTAAGCATAAATCAAAATCTTAAGGATGCGAAAAATCTAGAATCTCTTGAGTAGTATGAAACAGATGGCTAGTTAGATTTCACAAGTCTCTGTGTGTATGCGATTGAGATTTGATTTCTTCACACATACAATTGCATAGTAATGTCTTACCTCCATATTGTATATATGGTAAAGCTGAAATGTTTGAAGAGTCATTAAGATATATTCGTGTTAGGAAAGCAAAAGTATCCCCATTTGGTTTAAAATACCAGACCTTTTTTGAAATAACAAAAGGATTCTATGGAAGAGAAAAAAATATTTTTGTTTCCCAAAAGCCAGCCTCTCCTTAGAAGAAGAAGACAAATAATATACATGAATGAGAAGAGGAGGAAAGAAAGTAAGTTGCTCCTTTAACGGTGACCCTTCTCAGCTATTCACTTATTTTATCCCCAGGCTTAGCTGACATTGTGCAGGTTAACAAGTGAGTTTGAGGACTGAGGCCCATGGCAGATGGTATAGATGGTATATTTATAATGGGTGGGAAGTTTGGGTTGGGAGAGTCAAAGAAGATGAGGAGAACTCTTTAAACCACAGCAACTCATACCAGAGATATGCAACCCAGAAGCCAATGGTGTGTAGAACCACAGCATGCAGCTAGTATATTGTGTTAGAGTTGAATTCTAACCAGGAAAACCAGGTCTCAGAAAGGGCAGGGGCAAGGAGACGTGGAAATCGATGTAAATCTGGTTTTAGCAAACTGCCCGTATTTGTCCTGTAGAGGAAGAGACCTACACCAGGATCTGATCATTGTGAGCCAAGTGACAGAGCAGCCCCCCCCTCCCCCGAGGCTGCCAAGAAGACAGCGACTGTGGAAGCAGCTCCTTGGAACTAGGAAAACTATCTCCTTGGGTTGAACTCCTGGCTCACCTCTTGGGCGTGTCTTTACTTTTCTGCGTCTGTTTTTGCATAATAATGGGGAAAATAACATCAAAGGAAGGCAGGTTTACCTATTTCTCAGTGTTCTTGTGAGGATCCAATACATTTATGTGCAGAGCACTTTGGAACCTGGATAACACTCTGTAAATGCAGAGCGGTATTACTGTCCAGGCAACGCATTGTCCTCATCTGCCACGTCTTCGTCATTAAGATCCTTCTGACGGGAGGATAGAGCAGGTAGTACACACCATGTAACTTCTGCATTTCCAGTATGGATAGCGTAGACTGTGTAAGGGCAAATGCAAATGCAAAATAGGCCACTTAATTGTCCCTGTTGAAAATAAGGGAGGGGACTCCCCCCACAACTACCCTTATCCTGCCTGACTCCCTTTTCTCTGAACATTTATTTTAGAAAACTTGTTATTCTAAGTGTAAGGCTGGTGGCAGGCCCCCTCCCTTCCCTAGATCAAAAAAGAAAAGGCTCATGAGACCAGACCCGCCAAGGACCTGCCAAGGATGACTGCCCCGCTGAAAACTACCACACCTGGATAAGAAAGTTTTGGCTCCTGGATTCCACAAATACCACCAGCCCCTCCTATTTCTCAGTGACCACCAAAGGTCGCCCCAGCTCTTCCCACCAAAAATCCCTAGCCCAGCCCAAATGGTATAAAAGGCCTCACCCCCTTCAAACAGGGGCAACTTCTGGGGCCCCCCCTCTCTTGGGGCCCCAGAACCTCGTCCGGGAGCACTAAATAAAGCCACGTGGTTTGGCCCCACTCTTTCTCTCTCTGTCTGTCTTTTCTTTTCGCTGCCACCGAAAAACCTTACACTAAGTTCTTTCTCTGTTTCTTTGAAATGTATCTAAATCTTGTTAAAAGCTAAATAAGCCTCTTGTCATCTCTAAGACCCAGGAAATTTTAAAGCCGTGAATGTCTTTATTAGGGACCTGGGAGTCAGCTCTTTGAAACGGAATCACCAAGGAAGACCGCACCCCCATCTTTCAGTTTCCGCAGAAGCGCAAGAGCCAAAATTTTGCGCATCTCACTCCAAAACCGCCTCCTGTGATAAAAACATGAAAAGTTTACTTAGCCTTTGGATAAAGCCAATTAACTAACACCGCAATGACCAAGTAAACTTAGGGTGAACTATGTGTGACAGATAGTGTGGTTAAGTCTTCTTAAGGACTAGTTATTTTTTATCCTGAGAACATGTATGTAATCGATTATGTCTGTGGGCTATAGGAAAGCGTGGGGTTTCTCTCTGCCTTTGCAATCTCTTTGAGAATTGCCTGTGATGCATATTACATTCTGGTTTAATGACTATTCAATAACAAAACAGCTTCTTTCGATTCTACCTTTGTGGAAACGTTTTCTGGATTGGAGAAAATTTTTTTTAAATCGTCTTTCCCCAGTGATAGTACAGTGTTCATATCATGGACTAGTGCTTAGTTGCCTGGGTTTATACGAAAGCTCTGCCACTGCTAGAGATGTGACCTTTGACAAGTCACCTAACATCTCTATGGCCACGTTTGTTCACTTCTAAAATGAGGCTCTGATAACCTGGCTCACAGGGATATCATGAGAATTAAATGAGAAAATACAAATAAAGTACATTAAACAGCGTCCGGAGCATTGCTTGCATGATGTGGCTAAGTTGTCAATATCGTTCCAGTCATTCCTCACAATTTATATGGTTCTGCCTGAGGTGAGCCCGTTTAATTAGCTTCAAACAATTTAGGAATTAGAAAGAACTGTAGGAATGGTTGCGTCTAATTTCCTAACTTTCTGAGAAGTGAGGTGATTTGATAAAGGTCACACAGTTTGGCAGAACTGCACCTAATATGGTCTTTTGACTCTCAGTCCAGTCCTTCCTCAGCTACACACTTCTTTCCCCCTGCAGTTTAATTATTATACATTGATATATGGTTACAAAGGCCGGAGTAGAAAAAGAGATTTATCTCCCCCCTCCCTTTGAGGGAAGCATATTTCCAAGATTGGCAGGAAGAATTGTACGGAGTGATGAGGAAAAAGAATGTTGAAACGCTAAGAAAGTCGTTCAGCTCCGCCTTGCCGTATTGCTTAGCAACAGTAGTTTATGCAAATTTAGGGAGAGAACCACAGAAACAAATGTCCTGATAGTGATGATGATGACCGCAGTGGCTTCTGAGTGATCATGATGATGATGATCACATGGATTGATGGATGATGGTGGTAGAGTTGATAGAAAGAACCCTTAGAAGGAAACACGGAAAATCATTGGTGTACATTTGCCCCACTCTGTCAATCTCTGACTAGGAAAAGCAAATCTCGTATTCGTTCTTTTGACAGATTACTTTACTGATTCTGATGGCAAAGTCTCAATTAATATACAGAGCTCTGCATCCAACTGTTTAGCTAATGTTTTCCCTCTCTTTTGAGCCCTTTCTCTTTAAGCTGTCAATTGCTCTTTGGATTACACTTTTAATTCTACTCCATTTTGTGCTGCTTCGGAGAAGGCTTTCACTGGTCCCTGCTCATGGAACAATACCGCTGGCTGTTTTTGACTTCCATGGCTCCTTATGCCATGTATTTGCATCCTGCCTTGTATGGTCTCCCCAAAACCTCAGAGTTCAGCCAGCTTGTGGCATGGCTTTATTTTGACTCCCATTCTTAGAAGTAAAATGTAATACTTTTATTTATGTTTAGAGTCCTGGACCTTCCTCTCATTTACTTGAAGTTTTATTATCTATATCTTTTAGGAACTTTGACCAGAAACCAAGGGTATTTGGCATTAAATACCTCTTCGTTACATTATTCCACTGATGTTTCTAAATTGTCTTAAAGAGTTGATTTGCCCCACTCCTCACCCTTCGCTTTATGTTGGTCTCCCTCTGGCAGGTGGCATCTTCTACTCACCGTGGCTTGGAATCTTGAGGTTCACTTTACCTCTTCTCTGATGTCTAAATGTAGCCCTTGATGAAAAGTTAATCGTTTCTCCTTCAAGGCCTAAGTCTTTCATGTCTGCTCTTCTCTCTTTCTCTCCTGCTGCCACCGTGAGCATGGGGCTTAACACTTTGTACCTCTGCAATGGGCTTATTTGTTGCCTTGACTTTAACCTCCTAGTTCGTATAGAATTTCCTCACCAATTATTTTGCAGAGGCAGTCTACAGAATATTGTCTAAAATGCTCAATGGCACTTTATTGCTCCTGTCTGGCCACTTCAGCAACTTGTCAAAGACTTCTACTGTCTTGGTTCCACTCGCTTTGTATGCTCTGATTTCCGTTATTCTCTAAGACACGACAGCTTCAGTGTGTATTCAGACTGTGTTCATTCTTTGCTTCTTTCTTAGAACTCTCCTTTGCATATTGTTTATTACCAGTCTCAAATTTTTTATAGCAGCCACAATAACGGCAAAGCCCTAGACACGCACATGATCTGTCACTAGTGTACTTAATTGTAACTTCACTGATTAGCCAAAATCTAACAATGTGGTAGGGTTCAACCTGAGGGCAGCCTCGCCATAAAGCTTTCCATGAATATTCCATGGATGTTGCAGCCTTCCAAGAACATTCTATAAATGTCTTCCTAAACGAATCCTTTCCTAAACCTAGCCTGAGTTTGGTCTATGATGATCTATTACTATATGACAACACATTTTTTAAATGTATGTACTGAAGCATATGCCTCATAATGTGTATTATCTTCTCGAAAATAGTTACTTCAGGAAACTGCATACTTAATCTAATGATGTGGCTATTGTTCAAAGGCTTATTCTTTTTAATACTGTCAGTGATGAAAAATCATCTTTTAAAATGGATTCGATTTTGGGCCACAAATAAAAGTAATTCATAGTTAAGCCAGTGGAAAATAGATGATCAACCTGGGTAATGCAATTTCTCAGTGAAAAACAAGGCGTGACTCTGAAGCAATGAGTTTATCTATTTTCTCTCTCTCTTTTTTTTTTTTTTTTGCAAAAATTGTAGGTCAGTTCCAAAGATGAGTTCTGAATGGCAGACTCACTGGAATGAATAAACTGTTTCCATATTACTAATTTGAAGATGATTCTTCGCTATAATGCATCCATTATTATATTTATTAAGACATAAATCTATAAATATAAGACCATGTATTCCTCCATCATTTATTGTATCGTATTTATTACCATTGTTTCAGGTCTGTTAACCTTAGTGTGAAAAAGTTATTAATGTAGGAAATAAGACTGAAATAGTTAATTTATTGAAATGTGAGCCTAAATTTGGAGAAGAGTTTCTTCTCAGATATAAATTGGCCTTGAAAGTCCTGTTTAGCTCTAGTCCTCTACAACTTGGGCTTTAAACCCATGAATCTCACCAACTACACAGATGATCTTGTACAAGCCGCTTCACTGTTGTCGACCTGTATTTCCTATATCTATTAAGAAAAAGTAATAGACTAGATTTCTCCAACTCTTTTCAGGTTTGTAAATCTTCGACTCTGTCATTTGGATAATTTGATAATTCTATATTTCATTTCAAGTGCTAAACTAAAGATATAGATTCATTATAGGAAAAGAGACATACTGGCTATTCGAAACAGAGATAATTCTTTTGAGTAGCATGTTTCTAGCAGCTTCCAGATTTGCTTCTTTGAGACAGAAAATGAAATTTCAGTAGGAGGCAGATTCTGTCAGTGCCTACACATATCCCTGGGTTCTAAAATCACGATTGCTTCTGCGGACTTTCAGCTGTGAGTAACTGCATGACTGTGGAATTTTCTAGAAATGTAGAAAACCACTCTTCCCACAAACAGGACAGGCCTGAAGTGCCAAGAAATGAACACCCTCTCCCCCAGCAGCCTCTGCTAATCCTTGCCGGGAGTCGGTGTTTAACAATCCCAGCTTTCTCACTCCTGAGGTGAGAGGATTCTGAGCTCTGGTTTTGCAGTTCCCTATAGGGAAAGTTTCAGTTATTTCCCTGCGGTAGTTGGCTTAAAAATGTGCCCTTTTTTTGTAGCCTTCCTTCTTGAAATCACTTTTCCCACAACCCTACTTGTATTTTCTGTACCTCCTATATAAACTAACCACACTTAAATCCTCATCTCAGGATCTATTTCTGAGGGAACTCAAATTAAGCGCCAGACCACTGCACAATTGCAGCAGTTCGAATCCACAAAACAAAGGCAGGATGAACCTCAGATGGTTCTCACTGTGGTAGAATATGGCACTTTGCATCATAACATTTGAACTCATACTAGAGGTCATGTTAAATATAACGTTTTGGTATCTTGGAATTTTTCCAGTTACATCATTTCCATGACGGAATAGAAAGAGCTTCGACCAGGCAGCTGAAGACCTAACTTATAGTCCAGTCTGTGACTTAGACCTAATGCTTGAACTCCATGAGCCTTACTTTTCTTTATGTTTAAGATTAAACTCATCTCTTTGATTCTGGCACAAGAATGATGTGCAGATTAAATGGAAAGACATTTAAAGCAACTTACTACATTAAACATCTCTACCTCTAAGGGTAATCTTTTTTTTCTGGTAACATTCAATTCATTTTCATTTTTTTCTTTTGTTCTTGCTTTCAAGGTTGTTTTTTTTTTTTTTTTTCCTTTTTGGCTTGAATAACTTAATATCATGCAAACTTTTGGCCTTTTCTTTTTGAATAGTCTATGATTTGAGTCTGCCTGTTTGAAAAAAAGTGTCAAGTTTATTTAGTATAATTAACCACTCTGCTACTTATAGTGTAAATAAAATGCCAACACCCATGCCCAGCAACCACTGCTGTTGTCTGCCCTTGATGGAGGTCTTAGGCATGGAAAGGGGTGAAGTAGGGTGTGTACACCCCATGGCAGCTCAGGGTGAGCAGCAGCCACCTTCCTCCCCTGGGGCTGCAGCACCCCCATACATTTTGTTGGTGACTCTGTAGGTCAGGTATTGAGAGCATCCTGGAGCAGAGGTCGCGATCCTTGGGGGTTTTCCACCCACAGCAATTTCCGATGGTGAGTCGTGTGAAGGGGAGAAGACCCCACTGGCTGGGTCACAGTGAGTGGACCCAGCAGCTGACAACTGGCAGGGAAGTGGGGCGGGGGACACGTCCGCTGTTTGAACAAGGAGTCTGCATGTCTGTTTTGCCCTAGCCAGGCAGTATAAATGATGTAGCTGGTCTTGCCTCTAGTCATGGCCCCGGATGGTTAAAAAGCTTGGAGAAAATTCTAGGTTTTAATTCCATATGGCACTCTTTCGGTTCTTTGGAGACAGACCGTGCAGATTGCTTTAAGCCTTTTCATTTACTCTTGCACGGGTCACTTTTTGCTGTGTACTATAAATCCACACAGATCTGAAGAATGCATTAACCACCGACAATTAAAATAAGTAGTTTTCCTGAGACGCAGAGTTATCACTGACATATAATGAAACTTTCTAAAAACCTAACAAGGTCTTATACCATTTCTGGGCTCTGATGGTGTTTTAACTCTATTGGTAGCGATTGGTGTCGTCTGAGTACAAACCAGTTTAAGTGGTCGAGGCAGACAAATCAAGGGCTCCCTGAATCCAAAACTGTGATGAAGTTTTCCTCATTATAAAACTTACATTCAGGTGGTTCTTGTTTATGCAACACAGCAAATGTGATTATAGATGTCTAGATAGTCTCTGATCATGGTTTACATTCAGAATAATTCTTCTGTAAGTTGTCTAACATCTTATTCGCCTTTGAAAAGTAAAAATTATTATGATGATAAGAGGTATTTTTTCATAAAATTGTCAATATCATTTCTATATGCAATAAAGCTATCCAATTTCTTCTATTTCATATACTCCCGTTGTATCATTTATCCTTAAAGAAGAAAAAAATCTATAATAAATAATTCACATGTCTAAGGTTATCATCAACAAGAAGCCACTGGTGTTTATAATCAAAATAATTCAAGTGTGTCTTATTCAATCTTCTGACCCTTAATGAGGAAACACTAATATGCGTATTGACAAAAAAAAACGTGATTCAGAGAGATAAAGTAACTTGTAAGAGAATAAAGGGATAAATGGTAGAGCAGAATGGAAAACCTTAGTTTGTCTCATTGAAAAGTCAAGAATTGCTTAATTATGCAAATTAATGTTAAGAAAAGTAAGGTTATATATGAGTAGTAGATATGGAACCAAAACCCTAGGAACAGAAAAAGTAGGCAGATAATATCTACTTTCGTCTCTATATGGAATATTTTGCTAAAAAGAGAGGAGCATTTCATGTGTAGGTGATCTAAAGGAGGCTGAGTCTTTGAAGATTAATTTTGGAAAGAGGTGTATCTTGGACTGGGTCCCTTTGCTTAGAGGGCATTTTTAATTTTAGAACATCAATAAGGATGGGGTGGGAGACAGTCATAGAGGCTGATGGCTTAGAGTTTGCAGTGAGCTCTAGGCCTATAGAAGAATTTTCATGAGAAATCCAGATTTCTTCTAGCTTCTCTATGTCAGTAACCCTGGGTATAAAACAAATTAGGGATTCCAATTTTGCATTGATGCTAACTCTTCCAACACAATGCATGTAGGACAAAAATATGAGAAATTCTTAAATCTCTTATGGTACAAGAGTTTATTTTAGAAAGCGAACTACTTATTGGATGGTATATTCTGCAAGAAAACAGATTTTTTAAGGCAGATTGGGAATTGTAATATTATCTTGTTTCTGCTAAGGATAAGATTTGCTTGCTTTGTGATTCTGCAGAATCAACATTAAAGACATTCAATGCTGATCAGCATTATAACACTCATAAGGACCACAACTATTTTAAATTAGAGGGAGAGGCACAAAAGGTTGTGTTGCAGAGATTAAAATATGAAAAGCAAAAGCAAAGACAATTCTTTCAAGCAGCAATAAGACCTGGAAATAATGCCACTGATGCAACTTATAAAGTAGCTTATATATTCGGAAAAACGGAAGCCATTCAGTGTTGCAGAAATTGTGAAAGAATGTATTGTCAAAGTTGTACAATGCTTAGACCCCATAACATTTCAAAATACAAACAACTGCCTCTTTGAAGGAGAACCATTAACTTATCGGCAGCATGAATTAGCTTTCAACTTCACAGAACAACTTCATGCAATACTTCAAAAGGAAAACATATATTATTTGATCACTTTGGATGAGACTACTGACTTGGCACAGATTTTGTACTTCATTTGGGTCATAACGGAAGAATTTCTTTGTTATGAAGAGTTACTTGCTTCGGGCACTTTGAGAATAGAACACAGGGAATAGATATCTTCAAAAACTTTCAAGATAAATGTCCTGAAGTCGGACTGAATTTGGTAAATTTAGTGAGTGTATGTACAGATGGTGCACCTTCCATGACAGGAAAACATAAGGGCTAATTTCACAGATTAAAAAAAAGTATTAACAGATCCAGAGGCTCTCATTTCTCATCATCTCGCATCACCAAAACCTCTGTGTTAAACTACTATTTTAACTGACACTTTGTAACAAGTTATAAGTAACGTTAACTATGTTCATGCAAAGACAACATGCATGGTCAGTTTCATAACATGCTAACGTTGAACTATGAGATTCAGTGTAGATTCAGCCATATCATTCTTAAGTGCATTGGCTATTCCAGGGACAAGTGTTAGCCAAAGTTTTATCTCTATTAGAACAGATAGTTAAATTTTATGAAGAAGAGATTAAGCAATGTGAATTATTGAAAGAAGATTTCTATAGGATTGCAGCATTTCTGTGTGATATCATGTCAAGTCAAAACAACTTGAATATTTTTTTGCAAGATAAAGCTAAGTCTATATATGATCTGTGGCAAAAAATCCAAGCATTTCATAGAAAGCTATGTCTTTTCAAAACACTTCTTCAAAAGGAAATATTGGTTGAACATTTTCCCCAGTTAGCAAAGGTCACTGATGAGCAGGATGATATATGCAAATAATTTGAAGAATACACAGCTGTTATAGACCTATTAATTGGAGACTACAATGACAGGTTCACTGACTTTGAGAACCATGACATCACACTCAAATTAGCATTTCAGCCTCACCTAGTTGATATCACCAAGGCACCAAAAGAACTACAGATAGAAATTGAGCTCTCAGTAGATGACATTTTAAAGTCATTGTTTGATGCTATCAAAGATCCAATTGAAATATGGAGAAATGCAGTGGAATACCCATGCCTTCAGCAACATGCCTGAAAAATGCTTTCTTACTTTTCAAGCACTTATTGCTGTGAATCTACATTCTCCTACATAACGCAAATCAAGACCCCCTTAAGGTCACAAGTAACCAATACCCATCTAGAGGATCAACTGAAACTGCAGATCTCCACGCTGCAGCCAAATATTCAAATGCTTTCCAGCAAAAAGCAGACACAACAAAGTCATTGAAAGGTTAATGAATTTTAAAATTAATGAATAGTTTTCATTTTTTGAAATTATTAAGTACACAGTAGTTAGATTTTTACAAAATAATGTACATTTTTAAGTATATCTCATCAAAGTTTCTTGAATGTGGTCTTATTTGATTACAGCTAAATTAATTTGGCCTTCCAACATGAAAAGTTTCCTCACCCCTGTTCTATCGTATCTCAACACACACACACACACACTAACTAGTAAGCATTGCATAAAATAGAAAGGAAAACTATGATGTCATCAATAAGTTTTACATTACTGATTATCATTTAGAAGTTTCATGATCTAAAGTAATATAGAGAATAACTTATTATTTACCAATCAATTAACACAAAAAAGGTAATTAATAGATACCTAAACTAAACCAGTAATGGTACTATGGTGTTAATGTATTACCAAGTATGTTTAAAGTCATTTAATTTAGAAATGTTGGTGCCTTAGATTACTGATATTCCCATCTAGAATATAATTTTATTTTTCTACTTTTTCACTTAGTCTTTGACACACAGTTGGCACTTCAGAAATGCTTGTATAGTTGATTACCAGTTATCTACATTAGTATTCAAATGTAATATAGTTGAAAGCTCACTGGACTTAAAATTTAAAATATGGGTTTAAATCCTGCTTCTGCTGCTGTTTGGGATATATGTGCTTTCGGGCAAACACCTGAATCTCTGAGACACAGCTTTTTTTTCTGCAAATAGGAATAAAAGAATACCTATAGGAAGGATTCTTGGGATGATTAAATAATACAATATAGGTGAAAGTGCCTAGCATAATACATTAAGCCTAATAGGATAACTATAAATCCTTATGAAGAAGAACACAATAATATTGTGAAACAAAAATATCATTGATTAAGAGGAAAAAATCTTAAATTTCGAAAGTGTTTTCAGTTCTGGAAACACTTCAGCTTCTAAAGATGACTGTTGATTACTTAATGAATTCTTAATATAAAAAATATGAAGTGGTTACCTTTTATTTCTAGCAGACCCAATATAGTTTATATTGTGACATCTTTTATACTTCCCCACACATCAAATCAGCAACTAAGAGCTGAATCCTGGAAATTATAGCAAGTTCAAATTCAATTTTCTCAAAGTGTTGGTCTAGGAATCAAAGATCAGAAAGTGTTTTTACCCTTTTTGAACTGTGAAATTAAAGATTTCTAAAAAAGATGGCTCAGACCCCTGAATATTGCAGCTGACTGGATACTATGCACTTTCAGAATCAGGTACTATCTGTAAATTGTTTGAATAATATCCACACTTTTGAGTTTAAACTAACATTAACAAATAAAATCATATTTAATTATAGTAAAGCTATAAATAACTGGCATATTGAATTTATTAACTTGAAATCTGTGAACATTGAGTTCCAACCTAAACTACTGATGATGGAGGTATCATTCTGTATAACGGATCCACACACGTAATTTGTGGAACATAACAAAACTATAACGTTTCAACCACATTAGAAAAACCTGAAACTCATTCAAATGCACTGAAAAGGTTTAAGTGAAATAGGAGAGAAGCAGTAAATTCTGCTTTGGCTTTGCCTCAGAATCGTAGCGTATTAAATCACACTTAAAAGTGCCTTGATCTTACGTGCCCAAGACCAAAGCATTGCAATAGACTCTTAAGGGCAAGAGAGCTCTTAAAAGCAACATGAGACCTTGCCATATGCAAAGAGGTGTAGTGCATTGGCAAGAAAACACTGCATAGGCAACTTATCCTATGGGGAGGAATAAGGGCTACTTCCCAGAGGACACTCAGAATTGCCACGGAGCTATCACCATTCACTTGGCACATCTACGTATCGTTTATGGTCTTTTACGCTTTACCAGGTCAATTATATGGTTGTGGTTTACAGGAATTTTAAGCAGACCGGCCAACGTGCTGGTGGCAATCAACAATTCTGCCTTTTCCCCTGTAACCCGGGGTGGGTGTCCACAATCAGCCATTCCATCAGATGGCGGAAAAGGCTCTCAGTAGGATCGAAATTCGAAATGAGATGTGTCACCAGCAAATTTGCTTCAGAGGCAAAAAGTATCTCTGTTAACATCTTACTGTGATCCTTCCCTTTACCTTGTATAGAAAGAAATTACTTTAAAATGACCTAATTTACTTTGCATGTCGTTCTTATAATGCTGTAATCCAGATTTGTGGTTATTTTGTATGTAATCACACAATAGCATAAAGAAGGGTTAGGTGTCCACTGAAACTCCTGTGGAATAACTAAAATAAATAATGAACTCTCCCTCCGGTGACTGAGTCTGTCCAGCAGCTGTCATTATTAACCTAATGCAGCCCTGGCCCTGCTTGCGGGTGACATTTCACTCTAACGTGGAGCCAGGTCAGCTCGGGAAAGTCATAGCTGGTGCACATGGATAGGGTCAGGGTGGGGATAATTTCTGCTGGGTGGAAGAATAGGCATTAGAAGGAAGAAATCGAAAGGTGGCGAGGAAATGAGTTTTCACCAGTACGAAAAATGCAAGTAAATAAAGAGCAAAGGGTCTAATAAGTAGGATTCTGAATAAGATCATTATAGTAAATTCTGCTCCACTTTCACACTGGGGAAAGCTCTCATCTCACTGTATGATGGCATGCCGCTTGGACAAGAATTTCTCTTGAAAGCCAAAAGGAAATATAGATCTAAAAACAGCTAAAGCAATACCTGGTAGCAGGTTTATATAGTAATTTTATGTGAATCATATAGATGCAAAATTTAAATATGAAGTGGGAGAATCAAAGAGATAAGAATGGTTAAGGAGGAGGACCCTGGAGTTGACTGCCCAGCCTTGACTCCAGCTCTACCACTAACATCTGTGACCTTGAGGATATTCTTAAATTTATCTAAGTCTCAATTTCCTCAATTGAGCTTCAGTTGTATGATGGAGCTATTAAAAATCCTTACCTCATAGACTTACAGTGAGGATGGAGAAGAAGCCCCAATAATGGGTGATATTGAAACCGTCAATGATTTTGATGAGTTCATATGGATTTTATTTAGGAACGAAAGTAAATATGGTATTTCTTATACCTCAAAAATTGTAGAAGAACTAGTACAACCTCTGTGGAAAGCAATATGGAGATACCTCTAAGAGATACAAGTAGAACTACCATTTGATAAAGCAATCCCATTACTGGGCATTTACCCAAATTACCCAAAAGACACTCTATAAAAAAGACATCTGCACTAGAATGTTTATAGCAGCACAAGTCACAATTGCAAAAATGTGGAAACAACCCAAGTGCCCATCAATACATGAGTGGGTTAATAAAATGTGGTATATGTATACCATGGAGTTCTACTCAGCCACAAAAAACAATGGTGATCTAGCACGTCCTGTATTATCCTGGTTAGAGCTGGATCCCATTCTACTAAGTGAAGTATCCCAAGAATGGAAAAACAAGCACCACATGTACTCACCATCAAATTGGTTTTAACTGATCAACACTTAAATGCACATATAGTAATAACGTTCATCGAGTATGGGGCAGATGGGAGGGGGGAGAAGGGGATGGGTATGTTTATACCTAATGGGTATGGTATGCACCATATAGGGGATGGACACGCTTGAAGCTCTGACTCAGTGGGGCAAAGGTAATATATGCAACCTAAACATTTGTACCCCCATAATATGCTGAAATAAAAAAAAATTTTAAAAAGGTAAAAAAAAATTATAGAATAATTCATACCTCTTATATAAATAAATAGAAAGCTATAAATGGACATTTGCTATTTATTTAAGATCAAACTACAGCTTATTATAAACAATGAGTTGCTAAACATATAGTTTCTGTCAAGCAGAGAATTATCAGTAATTCACTTATGACAGACCATTAAGGTAATATTCTATTCACCATTGTACTAGAGACCATGGGTGTGTGAATAAATATAAGAAAAATAAGTGAAATGTATAAGGACTTGAAAGGAGCTAACATTATTTTCATTATTCATAGGTGGCATGTTTATATAACTGGAAAATGTCAAACAACCCATAACTTATTAGAATCATTAGAAGTAATATGCCAGATAAAGCTCAGATAAAAACCAATTGCTTGTTTGTATTCTAGAGACAAATAATTAAGAAATAAAAAAATATTAAAACCCACACCATTTACATACCATCAAATCTAGCAAAAGAAGTGTAAGAACTCTATGCACAAAATTTAAAAAGACATTGTTGAGAAAAAGAAGATATGATCATAGAGAAACAGCATGTTTACTGAGTGGAAGATTCAGTATTGTAATGGTGTCAATTCTCTCCAAACAGGTTTTGTTCAACTTGACAAGCTGATCTTAAAACATTTGTGTGGAAATGCAAATTATCCATTTATAGCTAAGATACTCTCAAAGGAGAAGATAAAATGAGAGGACTTGATCAACCAAACAACAATACTTACTATAAAGCTATGATAATTGAAAGTGTGCTATCAGTACAAAGAAAGACAAATGTAACAATGAAGGAGAATAAACAATTTAGAAATAGACAGTTGATTCATGCAATTAGAAAGCAGTAGTAAAAAATAGCCTTTCAAGTAAGGGTTCCAGAATAATTATATAACCATATTAAAAAACAAAAACAAATAACACTTGGCCGGGCGCAGTGGCTCACGCCTGTAATCATGGCACTCTGGGAGGCCAAGACGGTAGGACCGCTTGAGCTCAGGAGTTTAAGACCAGCCTGAGCAAGAATGAGACTCCATCTCTACTAAAAATAGAAAAATTAGCCGAGCATGGTGGTGTATGCCTGTAGTCCCAGCTACTCGGGAGGCTGAGGCAGGAGGATCACTTGAGTCCAGGAGTTTGAGGTTGCTGTGAGCTATGATGATACCACTGCGCTCTTGCCCAGGTGACAGAGCAAAACTCTGTCTCTAAAAAAGAAAAAAGAAAAGAAAAAACAAACAAACAAAAAACGCTGTCTCCAACCTCTCCAACCTCAAGCCATATTCAAAAGTTAATTACAGATGGATTGTGGATATAAATGTGAAAGGCAAAACAAGAAAGCTTATAAAGCATAATGTAGAAAATAGTTTTCTTGAGATTGAGGTAGACAAAGAATACTAAAAAGGACAAATAAAACTATGCTAACCATAGAGAAAAAGAAAGTAATATGACTACATTGACCACATTGCAATTTGGACTTTTTTTTTTTTTTTAACCAAAAAATGCCATTCAGAGAATGTCAAGAGGAGACAAAACCGGGAGAAGACATTTGCACCATATGCAACGAACAAAGGCTCATATCGAGAATACACAATGAATTTTTACAAAGAAAACTGTGCGGCAGTGTGTATACCAAGGGACCTGTGCAAGTATGTTCATGGCAGCATTATTCATAGCGTTCCCAGACTGGGAAATATTCAAATGTCTGACAACAGAAGGAAGGACAAATAAATTGCAGTGTATTCGTGCAGTGGAATGCTATGCAGGAATGAGAATGAATGAAATACAGCTATTCACAAGAAACAAAGATAAATATCATGAACACATGCTGAGCAAAAGTGTCCCCGGAATAGAATATTTACTGTGTAATTTCACTTATCTGAAGTTTTAAAAGAGGAAAAACTAAATGATAGATTATAGGCATGTGTGCTTAAATGCTAAAACTATACGTATAATTAAGAATATGGTTACCATAGAACTCAGATTAGTGGCTGGTTTTTAGTGGTGCGGGAGTTAATGGTTTGGAGCAGTCATGGGAGGGCTTCTAAAGTGCTGGCAGTGTCTCATTTCTTGACCTGGGTAATGTTCAGGAGAGAGTTCTTTTTATGGTAAATCACTGAACAATGTATCTTTTTGTGTGTGTACATTGTTCTGTATGTATGTTATATATTGCAATAACAAAAATTAAAAATAAAAACAACAAAAAGATGGAAAGGCAAGGTAAGGACCCCATTAACAGAGTGCAAAGAGAAGAAATGGAATATGAAGATAACTGTGACGCTTGGAACTTACAGAAGGCTTGACTCCAGAATATGCAAAGAGTTTCTACAAATCAATAAGAAAAATAATGCAATAAAACAATGGGAACTAGAGTATAAAAGCACTTAGAAAGAGAATATGCTGATGGTCAATGAACATGTAAAATAGTGCTTAAGTTCCTTGTTAATCATAGTCATGTAAATTAAAACTACAAGCGCATAGCACAGTGCACCTATTATAATGGCTAGAACTAAAAAAGTATTGGCAAGGATGGAGAAAATGCGTCCACTAAGAAGTTACTCCTGGACATGTACATTGGTTCAAATACATTTTAAATTGATTTGATATTATATTCCTATCTTTTTTTTTTGTCTTATGACCAAGCAATTCCAGACTCTCATATATATTTCACAAACACATACACGTGTGAACCAACAAACATGTAAAAGATGTTTTGAAAGACAATATTTATTCATAATAGTCCCAGATTGGAAACAACCAAAATACCCACTACCACTAATAGACTCATAACATTTAGGTGGCTTGGAGCAAAAATATAAAGGAAGGCGACATAGACAACATGTCTAAAATGCTGAAAGCTAAACATTTTTAAAGCTAAAATCGAAATAACAAACTGTATTATTTTTCCCATTTTTGTAGGAAAAATTACCACTAAATTAGTGGCTTAAAATAGCACCATTCACAGTTATGTAGGTCAGACGTCTGGCAGGATACGGCTGCAGCAGGGGCTGAATTAAAGATGTTGCTGGAAGTGTGTTTCTTTGTCGGGGGGCCAGCGTCTTGCAATCTCACTGGCTGTCGGCAGAATTCATGTCCGTGCAGTTGCATGACTGAGCCATGTTTCCTTCTTGGATGTCAGCTGGGCTGTTCTCTGCTCCTTGTGGCTATTCAGTGTTCCTTATCACATGGCCCTCTCCATTTCTGAGCCAGCAACGGTGTTTCAAATTCTTTTTGTGCTTTGAATCTTTGACTTTTTCTTCTGTTCAGCCAAAGCAAACTCTTTTAAAGGGCTCATGCAATTAGACCATGCCCCTTGGATAATCTCTATTACTTAAGGTCGACTGTGCCTTATAACATAAAACAATCACAGGAGTAAATTCCACATTCCAGTCCCAGGGTTATTTAAGATGTATACACCAGGGGCAAGGCAAATATTATGGGCATCTTAAAATTCTGCCTACCACAGTCCACCCTCTGGCTCCCAAAGATTCATGTACCTTCTAAGTATAAAATACATTGGCTATCTCTCAAAATCCCCAAGTTTTCATCTGACTTCAGTCTCAACCCAAGTCTAAAATCTAATTTAAATCCCACAGCTCGAAAGTCTGAAATCTCATCATCTAAATTATCTGCACTAGGTGGGGATGAGGCGCCTGGGTTTAATCTGTTAACTATAACTCCTGGGACACAAGTGCTCTCTGTCTTGGATGCTGTAACTCTAAAGGGGCAAGTTGTATTATATTTCCCCAGCACTCTCCCAACATGCAATGGTGGGATGGATATAGTTCAAAAGGCTGGAAATGAAAGTTAAAAGGTAAAAAGAACTCACTGGTTCAAAGCAGTTTTTAAATCCAGCATGGCAAACTCCAGCCAGAGTCGCTCGGTTGGATTTCAAGACCTGGAAATAATTCTCTGTGGCTCAGTACTGACATCTGAACTCTTGGTTCCATTCTCTGAGTCTTCCATTTTCATGAAAGGCAGCACACATTTGTAGCTGAATAGTTTTATTAGTCTGCTTCCTGTCAGCATTCTTTTAAACATTTTTTTAGTGCAAGTTTGTCAGTGTTTGTTCTCATGTAATTTTCGCAAACACTTGGTGAACCTTGCATGAATTTCACTGATTTTACTGCATTAAACAAAAGGCACATCCAGAGAGATTTTACAGGTAACTCTCTCCTCTAGCTCTGGCTTCTGCTGAGCTGGCCGAGTGGCACTGCACTTAAGCTTCCTGGAGCCTCTCTAGTTTGGTGGAGAAGACTTGTGAGCAACACACTTAATGTCTTGAAAGAGTGGTTTGTGTGATTTCATGTTCTGATCTTTCGATGTTTCTGAGGTTTATAGTGAAAGATCATACAGCCATACCTTCAGCTTTTTCTCTATGTCCTGCTTGCAGAATCAGTCTCAGAGTTTTGTGATGTTTCCTATCTGAATAGGCTACAAACTTTCAACATCACTGAGTCTTCCTCTCTGTGGGTCAACTGTGCTATACTGTAGAACCCAAGTATGGGAATAAAATCCATCCTTTCCACAGTCCTGAGGATTATGCTGGACATGTACACCAGGGTGAGGTAGAAAATATTGGAGGCCATTTGAGAATTCTGATTGCCAAATACAGTGTTAAAAATATATATTCTGCCTTTTTACTTTGGTCCTCCAGATTTCGTGTAGCTTGGGGAGAGCCAGAGTGGTGTCATTTACAACACACAGCCAGGTCTAAGTTTCTGCTCAGGTCTAAGGATGCTGCTGAATGGTAGAATGCATCAATGCATCGTGACCTATTCATACTCATATAATGGAACATTATACAATGAAAATTAATGAAATAAAGTATGTCATGCATTTCTCAACATAATGTTGAACCCAAGTAATATATAATTTTACTTATATAAATCCAACAAAGAGACAAAATGTTTAGAGATGTGTGCTTGGCTGTTGAAATTATAAATAAAAGCAAGAATTTATTATCTTAAACATCAGAATAGTGGTTACCTTATGACGGGAAAGGGATTGGATGCTAGGAGCAGTCAAAAGAGCTATTCAGGGTGACTCTATGTTCATTTTCATGGCTGAGATAGGTGTTACATGAACATGAGGTTTGTAATAAATTATTTAGTTATACGCAGAATGAAATGTCTATGCTTTTATGTACATGTATTATATATCAAAATAATAAGTAATATAATGAATTAAGAAAATAGCTTTTAAATCACAAATGATGTGGTCATAAATCAACTTTGAATTAAAACTCTCATCCTCCTATTTAGATTATAGTAAAATACACATTTTAATCTACGGTAAACAGGTAATGGAATAAAAGAGATAAATCTCTGAAAATGATCATAAACTAAGAGAATGCAAGTATGAAAGTATCCTGATAAAATTACATTTGTGGCTTTTAATAATTACTTTTATTATGAAAAGTAATTCTGATATAATTCACTTAGTGTTCCTTCAAATACTTTTCTTTTAATAAACATGTTAGATATGGTTTCTATCTTTGTTGATACATTTAATCAAAATTTCAGCTGTGACACAAAGACTTGAAATTTATTTTTCCTGAAAAGTCTGTTTAATTTTAAAAGGAAACATTCTCTATGTCGATTCCAACTGCATATATAAATTATCTGAATTAGAGTAACATTTACAAATGAGTCTCTGGGACACTTCATTTGCATCCTTTTGGGGGAGGTGTTAATGAAATGAAGTGCCGGCTTTCAAATCAAGTTACACAGCACACAATATAATCGTCCTCCTATAAAACGCTAATGAATAAGATCAGATAAAAAGAATTTCAGGGGAACCTTTTATCTTCTATTACATTGAACTGTTTCATATAATTTAATTTCACTTTATTTCAGTCCAACATAAAATGAAGAATTCCATTGTCTGCTTAGCTGTCATTTCTCTGGATATTTGAAGTATATTTAATTATGCGAGGTTACAGCTGAAGAGATAAAACTCTCTGGGGAGAATATAAATGAACTTTCCCCTATCTGATCACTTATGAATTCTTTATTACCCTAAAATTACATGATATTATCCCGAAATGACATGAAACGTCTTACTTCTTGTCTTGCCCATTCCTGGAATGAAAATGGAATATTAAAGAAAACTAATGCTTCTGAGAATTGGCTGCTCCAAAAGGTACATTATTTCATTACTCATGCTTTGTAATTGGCAGTTCAAGGCAGGAAAGGCCATAAGAATATGCTACTTACATTTAGAGATTGGAGTTTTGGCTTTGCCTGTATGATGAGGTTCTAAAAATTATGGCAAATGGTAACAGCTGTTTGCAATGTGTTAGAGATGCCAAAGTTCTGTTTATGGAAAATGTTTTATAACAACTGTTAGAGGAATTTTTCTATCAGTCAAGTGCTGAAAGGATATTTGCAAATTGTCTCTAAGGAGGCCAAAAATGTCTCTGTAGGACAAAACAGAAGATTTCTCAGAGCTTAGTATTCCCATTTTAAATATTGAATGATTAATGGAATGTGCAACCTATTTATGCTCTAGTCTGTACCATTTTTAGACAATCATTTTGGATATTATAATATATGTTTCTATGTTGTTAGCAAATATCTGCCTTGAAGTTATATGGATTCTGAGAAAATGTGCATTCTTGCAGATGAAGAAATATCTTTTTGGCTTTTCTTCTAGACTCCAACAATTTTTAATTTTTTATACCTGTTTGGGGAATCAAATCTATTTTCAGCTAAAAAGTTCTTAAGGCAACTTTCACTCAATGTGACATTTTGAAAATTGCAACTTTCCTGTGTTTCTGTGTATGTGTTTGTGTTTTTGTGCATATAGGTAAATAGGACATCTATAAAATATTTGCATTCAACAGTAAGTTTGGCTACTTAACAATAAAGGAAATATTAACTGGATCTGTAACATGGCCAAATCTGAGAATATCTTAGTTGAGTTTCCAGATAAGAATCCCAAAATACTTCTTCATAAGACAAAAGTTTACTTTTGAAATTGATGTTAATATGAAGCTCTGATTATACATATAAATTCTTTGAAGAGGAAAAAAAATGCTTTCTATGGCAATAACTTTCTAAGATATTCAAGTGTTTTTAATCCAGCCAAAAAAAAAAA
>VBSM01000483.1:39940640-39988592 GCA_008086735.1 Cheirogaleus medius
GTGGCACGTGCGAGGAACGAGACTCCAGGGGTGGTGAGGAGGAGGGAGGGGAAGGCGAAGTTAGCGCAGAATGAGGAGCTGATGGCGCAGGGGCTGGG
The DNA here is from genome assembly GCA_008086735.1 of Cheirogaleus medius. Lineage (NCBI taxonomy): Eukaryota > Metazoa > Chordata > Mammalia > Primates > Cheirogaleidae > Cheirogaleus > Cheirogaleus medius. Next base: position 39,940,739 of record VBSM01000483.1, read on the forward strand.
AGGCCAGGACGCGAGCTTGGGTTCCAAACTCAAGGGAAGTTACCAGGTTGCCTCACTCGGGGAAATGCACAGATTTATTTACTAGAGGATGATTCTGGCTGCCGTGTGGAGAACAGATTGCGGGATGGCAAGGGGAGTAGAGATGGGCCAGAACCCTGTCAATCATTCGGAACAGAGACGTGGCTTGGCCCAGTGACAGTGGTAGGGACAAGTGACAGTGCCGTGTGATAGTGGTGCGGAAACGGAGAGAGCGTTAAGGGTTTTCTGGATGTAGACTCGACAGGAGCTGCTGATAAAGTCATTTTAGAGCGTAGCTCTGAATGTGTCTCTCCTTGCTAAAGTTTCCTTGTGTTTCCAAGGCAGTCCGGTCCAGACTTTTGTTTGAAACTTACCTTGGGCGCTCACCCTCTCTGCCTCGCCAGGAAGGTGAGAGTGCACCTGCCTGGTCCTCTGCGGCTTGTTTTCCTAGAATCCAAGCTCTTAGACTCTAGACCACAGCTTTGTCCCTGTAGTTGAAATTATAGTGAAACGTCTTCAGTGTGGACACAGACTCTAATTCTGGATTAGAGGAAGACTGTAAAGGACAAGTAAAGCTGACTTAGTGGCAGAGTGCTTTAAAGATTCCATGGCCCGCTGCGGGAATAATTTAATTATCAGAGGAAAATAAGTCTAGGAGAGTGTTAAATGTGGAATAATTATAAAGTTAAGGAAGGTTGTTGTTTTGATAGGCCAAAAGGAATGTGCTCAACCCTAATGCATTAAAACTGAAATCTCTGGAAATATTTCTGAGTAATGTCTGTATTTATATACCCTTTTTACCAAACTCCCACTCTATAGGAGTGGCACTGGTTTAAATATCCCTGGTTTTGGTAGAGATGAGTTTTCTTTTCTTTTCTTTCCTTCCTTCCTTTCTTTTACAGGGTCTCGCTTTGTCTCCTGGGCTAGAGTGCCGTGGCGTCATCATAGCTCACAGCAACCTCAAACTCCTGGGCTCAAGCGATCCTCTTGCCTCAGCCGCTGGAGTAGCTGGGACTACAGGCGCTCACCACCATGCTTGGTTAATTTTTCTATTTTTTGAGATACTGGAGATAAGTAATTAAATGAACGTGAAATGCATAGTTTGAAAATGACTTTACAATCACTTAGGACAAAAATTTTATCTTTCTTATCATTCACAGAACCCCCATTCTTAGCACACTCCTCAAACGATAATTTATGCCAGTTCTCATTTAGCAAAACCCTTCAGTTGAAAGAAAGAAAGAAAGAAAGAGAAAATAAAGAAACATAAATGCAATCATTAAACTTATACAGATGCATTTCGAAAATCTCTGTTTTCTCTCTGTGAATGTACGTGATTACGAGGCACAGACCATGCGATCAAATCTGACTGTGGCGGATGCTATCTGAATCGTGTCTGTGATGCTCTGAGCCTGTGCCGTGTGGTGAGGACTGCAAGGGCAAAGGCAAGGGAAGAGTAGGAGGCCTCATCCCCTGTGGAAATTAGGGAAGAGACGCCATCCCCACTCGCACTTCCTTTTATTAGAGCATTTACTTCAGAAAACTTTTAAGTCCTTTCTCTGTCTCTTTGAAGTGTGGGTCAACCTTTTACAAAGGTACGTAGGCCTCTTCTTAGCTTCATGACTCAGGAATGTCTTCCTCAGGGACCTGGGGACCATTTCTGTGAAACATATCCTCAGGGAAGGTAGCGCCCCATCTCCCAGAGTTCCTGCGATGGCAGGAGCCTCGCCGGCGGGCACTGTGCTCTCACACTACCTTCTGTAGACTGAGTCACCCAGACCGACGGCTTTGCGGCTGGGAGCTGTGTGCTGCGATCCCAAGGGAATGTGCTATTTACATTAAACTGTGTAGAATGTGGAATTAGTTGAACAATGAATTAATGAATAGGATATGTCAGAACAGGAGAAATTAATCAACCCGAAACTTAGTGTGCATGTTACGCATCTCCTGGAGTTAGGGCCAGTCCCACCGAGGAATGAGCAAGTTTTATAATTATGATGCTTTTCCTTTCCTGAGTTCATTTCACCTTAATAACGGCTTTGTATGTTTCTTTTATTTAATGTCAACTTTATTGTGCTGCTTTCTACTTTATTTTTTCTTTTGAGTTTCGTGCAACCTAAGTTTAAGACTCAGATTGGTAGCATCATACATTTCAAACAGAATAAAAATAGGTGAGGCTTTGAAAGATGTGTGTCTGCACTTGGACTCTGTCCTTAAGCCCATTTCTGCTTTAACAATAGAATTTCCTTGGGCATTACTCGCTCATTCTGATGTTATCTTCCTTACTTCTAGCACTTAATTTAAACTGCCTCTTGCAGTTGGTGTTTTCTGTTTGCAATACTATTTTTTTTATATAGTTAAAGATATGCTTAAACGACGCCTGTGTATATACTGTTGAATTGACTTCTGTGACATTTTTGTAAATTCAGAGTAGTGCATATCTTTTAAGAATCTGTATTAATTTCATACATTAAAAATTAGATGAAGTGAGGCCGGGCGCGGTGGCTCACGCCTGTAATCCTAGCACTCTGGGAGGCCGAGGCGGGTGGATAGCTCAAGGTCAGGAGTTCGAAACCAGCCTGACCAAGAGCGAGACCCCGTCTCTAAAAAAAAAAAAAAAAAAATTAGATGAAGTGCCAACTAGAACAAGTATTTTCATACAAAACTAATTGTATATATGTGTGTGTGTGTGTGTGTGTGTGTATGTGTATTCCTTGAGCATGTACATAGAGTAGTTTGTAAATCTTGGGCTTACCAAACCTAATCAGAAATCTTGAGTCCTTCTGCCATAGGCAGAAAGTTTATTCACCTGTGAGTTAATGATGCCAAACAATATTTCATGGCCTTTATAAGCATACCATGTTCCTGAGGTGTATCTTGTTTTTTGTGAACATTTGATTTCCTATAATATTCTAAGTCCTGTATATAAACTATCAATGTACAAAAGTTGTAGTTCCCAAGTAAAATTGGGACAGTCTGAGATAAACTCCTTAGGCTTCATGACCCCCCCCCCATCACCACGGTTTCAGCTGCTTATTTGACTCAAACGCGGGAGGCTTGTTGCAGAGGATAGCTACCCATATTCTGATCTTTCCCTTTTCTGTGCAGATTGGCATGTTTTGTAGCATGCTAGGATGCTGTTTTCTTTATTGTTTATCAGTTCTTATGCACGCATAGTCCTATACTGTTAATAGTACCGGAAAATTGTTTTCAGTAGAAATATTTATGGTAAAATAATTGCTCCGGAAATATGAAACAGGAACCATGGTCAGGACGAACTAAATTCAGGTAAATAACTTCAGGTATTATGACGAGCTAAGTGGATTAGCTTGCTATAATTAGATAATCTAAATGAAGCAATATGTGTACCATGTCCCTGTTAAATATTTAATAGGCTATTTTGCTTCCATGGATTTTACTTTAAGGCTAATGGTCAATTAATTTTTCCTGTGGTTAATCTAGTAAGTAAATAAGAACTTTAATAAGTAGCCATTCTTGGGACAATTTTATCAGCTTCTGACTAATTCTTCCCACACATGTTACTTTAATGCTGCATCATGACAGTGTATTTGGGAGTTTTGGCTCCTTCAACTTTTAATTGCACAAAGTTCCATCTTTGGATTCTATTTAGGGTCTTGGTTCCATTTGTGTACGTGGCCTTTTTGTGCATTTAAAGGTTAGGTAGAATTTCTGTAATATTTAGTTTGCTATTGTTGATACTTCATGAATATTTATAAGCTTTCCCCATTAAATCCATTCCTCTAAGAGGATGGATCTTGGGTCTGGACTGAAAGGGTAAGGAGACCATGCCGCTTCCGCCCATGACAGAACTCCTGCTGCTACCCGGGGCAAGCGACTTACCCTCCGCCTGAGTTTCAGCTGTAACATATGATGCTAACACTTAACTGACCCCAAGTCATGTTGAATTCTTCTGGAATACCGCACAAGTGCTTAATAGTTCTTTGTGTCTTTGCTGAAGCTAGTTTTTCCTCATTAAACTAACGTGATTTCTGGAAAGTCACAGAGCTTAAAATATAAGGCCTTTCGGTTCTTTACTATACATAGGCTAGCCTGTACTAACGGTGCTTCAGCTGACTGGGTTCGTTTTGCTCCAAAGCTCAGCTTATTAAAGGCAGACTCTCAATCTGTTTCATCATCCCTGGGATGAAGAGTCACCTGCATGAGCCGGAGTGTTCCCATCTATGATTTGAATGCGGGGACTGGAGAAGTGACTGCTTTTTAATCGATGTTTGTGTGGTTATAACTTTCAGTTGGAGTAGACCATAATTCAAACAGTAAAGACATAGTTCGTGAAAGCTAGGCAGAACCCTGGAATAAATTACCTGTAGCTCCTGAATCTATAAGACAACATAAAATAGTATTGAGTTTTTGAAAAGCACATCTGAATGAAATAATTTTAGTAACAATTCCATCACAAAGATCCCTTGTATAGCAATCTGCTGGTATTGACATTTACCGCTTTTGAGTGGAGTATAGAAAACTTAGTTCCATTTACATTCCTTTAACCTCTCCACTTAAAAAATATAATTGTCTTAAATATTTCCTCTACATCCATTAAATACTATCATAGGTAACATTATAATCTTTTCCTCAACCATCAAATACGATTTAAGAAACTAATGATTTAAGGCTCTTCTATTTACTCCCACTTTTGCCCCATTTGGATGTGTTTCTTTCCTTCGTGAAGTTCCAAGCCTTCTTCAGTTATTCCCTTTCTGTTTAGAGAGTTTCCTTTTGCCATTCTTTAACAGTAGATTTTCTAAAAAAATTCAAGAATGTCTTTTGTTTCCCTTTGTTTTTGAAGGTTATTTTTGCTGGACATAGAATTTACAGTTGATAGTTGGCATAGATTCCTTTGGATCTATTATATTTGGGATTTATGCATCTTCTTGAATCAGTAGGTTTATGTCTTTTGACAAATTTGAAAATTTTTTAGTTATTATTTCTTCAAATAATTTTTTGGTTTTGTTCTTTTCTCTCCTTCTGTCACTCAGACATTAAGAATATTAACTCTTTTGCTATATTACCATAGCTTCTGTTCATTTTTTTTTCAGTATATTTTCTTTGATTTTTAGACTGGGTGATTTGTCTTCAGGTTTGTGAGACCCTGTTGCTACATGAAAATAAAACAATTAGCCAGGTGTGGTGGTACATGTCTGCAGTTTTGGCTAAGCCACGTGGGAGGCTGAGGCAGGAGGATCGCTTGAGCCTGGAAGTTTGAGGTTGCAGTGAGCTGTGATGACCCTTCTGCACTCTAGCCTGGGTGATGGAGCAAGACTGTCTCAAACAAAAACAAAAACAAAAACAAAAACAAAAACAAAAACAAAAGAACAACAACAAAAAACCAAACAAAACTTTGTCAGGTAATTCCAAGTTCTGATTCATCTTGTTATTAGCATGTTCGATCACCATTTCTCAGCCCGGTTATCCTCGGGCTTCAATGGTATGATAAGTGATTATTGAAATCTATCCTAGATATTCTGGATATTATGAGACTCTGGATCCTGCTTCTCTTAGTCAGTCCAGGACACCATAACGAAATGCCAGAGACTGTACAGCTTAAATAATACACATTTATTTCTCAATGGTTCTGGATGCTGGGAAATCTAAGACGAAGGTGCTGGCAGATTTGGTAGCTGGTGAGGCCCTTTTCCTGGCATGCAGTTGTCTGTCTTGCTGTGTCTTCACTGGGTGGAGGGAGATCATCTCTCACATTTCTCCCAATAAGGGCACTAACCCAGGGGTAACAAGGGCTTCACCTTTATGACCTAATTATTTCCCAAAGTCCCCACCTCTAAATACCATTACATTGAGGATTGGCGATTCAACATATGAATTTTGGGAAGGACACAAACTTTCAGTCAATAGCACTATTTAACCTTTTTTGTTTGTTTGTTTTGTTTTGTTTTGCAAGCAGCTTCCTGGTTGAGATATAGTCGGGCCAGGTAAGCGGGTGTTCAGGTCCATTGAGGGCCCTGCTGATCGGTGCTACAGGAAGAAGTGGAGCTCTGAGGAGCCCCGCCTTGCACAGCCCCATCAAGCCTTACTTATACCAGGCTAAGTAAGGGTTTTACATTTTGAAACTGAGTCTTGCAAATGTGCACTATATTTTACGTGTTATTTCAGTGTCATTTTAGAAGCCAGGCATAAATATTACAAAAATTTGCAACAAAATAGGTATCACCATTATTAACACAGTGATTTATTATAAATTAATTTTTTTTATAAAGAGTTTTCCATTCTGTGCTGGAAATTTTGAAGCACAGAGCCTTGAAAACCTATTCATCATGAATTGACTTAATTATGGAACTGAACTCCAAAAATGCAAGTCAGTCAATATGGTTCCATTAAACTACAATACCTTATATAATGTAATTATGCAAGTCTCACTTTAATTTATTTTGTAGCTTTTCAGTTAACCTGAATTTATAAGTAGGTGCTTAGGAGATGTAAAACTAAGTTGCACGCTGAGACCGAAAATAAAATTAGATGTGTCACCCAGTATTTTCACTTACAAATGGATGTATCTCTCTTTGTAACTCACAAAATTTATAAAATTAGAAAGTACTGAAAATAAACAAGACATGTTTGGATAATATTAAAGAGTATAACCTTCGTAAGTGTTTAAAATGACCACTTTTGTAAATACATTTGAAAGCCAACGTAACTTTAAGACAATCAGTCTACTTGACCCAGTCTGGACACTATTAAAACCAGAATGAAACATGACTTATTCTCTAACGTCTGCAGCTCCTGATGAAAGCAAATCTTTATAGAAGTGAATACATTTAAGCTGTTGGAGCTGAAGGAAACATTTCATAAATTCCCCTAGTGTTTTCTTTCCAAAATTAATACTGGAACCTGTGTTTTCCTATGCTATGAGTTAGTCTTCGTAAAGCAGGCAAGTGACAACGAGAATATGGTAATTACCCCTTCTTTTGCTACTCTTCTGCATTTTAAAACCAGAGAATATCTAAAAATAATGACAAGAGTGATTCTTCAGCTTCAGAGAAAAGGGAGGATTATAAGAAAAAGTCCCTTCTTTTATGCCAGAGATTCTTTGAATAATCTTAAAATCTTGACATAACTATTTAATAGGCACTGAGACCAACGGAATATCTGTTCTGTTTCATGGGGAGATGCTAAACAGGGACCTAACAACAGACCTGACACTCCAAGCCACACAGAGTGGATGAATCATGAAAGACGGTGCTGGGTATGACAGATTCAATGATGTATTGGAGAGTTTTTCAAACTTTGTTGTGTATCCGAATCACCAAAAGAGCTCCAAACCTATGCAAGGCCCACAGGGGTGGGGTCTGACAGCTGTGTTTCAATAAAATTATCAGGTAATGTTGATGCATAAATAATTTTTCTTATTTTATAAGAACATAGTAAACATATATTTAACATTATTAATCAGGGAGTGGAGTCACTACCTACTTTCAGGAGCTGTGGTAAAAACTTATAATCAAACCTTTGCTATTCGTGAATTTATTCTTTATTAAATTTAATAATTATGCTTTCATACTTATGCATTTACTGCCGCATTTCAGGCTTAGGATTCTGTAGTTTCTACTATAACGCCCTCTTATAAGGATCATCCTATAAATCAATCGGTAGCTTCAACAGATTGCTCAGAAATCATTAGATATAGGATCCTGCCGGGGAGAATTTGGGGACAGTGATTCAAGGGTGCTTTGTTTTTCAGTTTAGACATTATCTTTTAGGAGGCCATTGTGATTCCCATCATATTTTCAAACTACAGTTCAAATTAAGAACCAGTTGTATTATACATGCTTTGAGAATTATTTTTCATGTTTAAATAACCACAGAATGATAACACTGGACGGAATCACGTCATCCAAATCTACTGTTATTCATGAGGGAACCAAACACAGATAGGTTATTTTCCCAGGGTCTGAAGCCAGCAGTGGCAGAGGTGGAATTTATACCTCCGTCTCTTTCCTGAAAGTTCAGCAGATTGCTTCTACATTATTATCGTTTTTATTAACTATACTATTTTAAATATTTCTATATTATCAAAGATGACTAAATTTATTAATAAAATTCCTTTCCCTTCCAACCTCAATTTTCCTGACAAATACTCTCATTCTAAGATTCAGTTTACTGTTCGGATCACCTCAAAATCTCTTCCTTTCTTCAAAATTCTTCTCAGACTTCAGGTTTCTCTGTATTGTTTTTTAATCTCTACATATTTATCTATATATATTCTAGCATGGCTCTTTAAGAAAGAAAATGCTTAAATTATCTTTTATCCCTCAAAACCAAGCAGTATACATTGCCTATATATATATATTTATAGCAACATAGTACTGTTGGTATGAAAGAAGTGGGCAGCAAAAATAAGATGAATCGACCACCTTATTTTGTCAGGCACTATGCAAAGCCCTTGTACTATATTACCTTTTTAAACTTATAATATTCCACCATGAAGATATTGTCAGCCTTGCTATAGAGAAGTAAAAACTGAGGAAAAAATGAACAGAATACCCAAGACTTTGATCAGCAGGGTTAGGATACAAAGCCAAGTTTGTCTCCTACTCTAAATGACATTTTCTCCTGACAGAATGATGTTTAGATAATCAGCAACTCTTTTCTCCCCAGACACCATCGCTCGGCTCTGCATGGAGGGGATCCGGGCGGCAGGGGGTGAGGACAGTGTGAGGACGTGGAACTCAGAGCACTCTTAGCAAACCCAGCTAAGGGAAAGAAAGGAGAGCCACGAAAGCAGAGGCCTGGCAGGTTTTTACAGCATGACAAATTAAGCGGCTAACATGTAAGCAAAAGATAAGAGGACAAATCTATGAAGAGGCAAGAAGAAAGAGACTCAGGGGAAAGCTGCAGGTACCCTTGGTCAAGAGGCAGGCTGGTTGCTCGGAGTAGAGTGTGTAAACACGGGAAGGGGATCCTCCAGCTCTGCCCTCCTGCAGTCAGAGAGGAGGCACGATCTACCCAAAACTGTCTTGCATATAGCTGGTTGACAACAGACTTTCTAGTCCACTGCATATAATGACACACGTAGCTGTGGCCACCAAGTCTTCTCTTTTGCGGTCTCTCCCTCCTCCGCATCTTCTGGGCTTTGTTTCCCCAGGCTCGTTGTCCCCTGGTCCCCCAGAGGACATGGTGTCCCGTGTGCTGTGTCCAGTACTCTCTATCTTCTTTGGAGAAAGTAAAGCCCAGTATATCTGCACCGAAAACTTTCCGTATCTCTATCTAGCTTTTAATTACATCTGCATCCATCATTCCTCCTACCACTTAAAGGCAATCTACCTCACACGCGCTGAGACACATCTCTTGCTTTATCTGGGATCTTGATCCGTTTCTTATCCCTCACTGTCTTCTGTGTCTTCAACTCTGCCTTCTCCGCTAGGTCTCTCCCAATAGCCTTTCAAGCTCCTCAACGCTCTACAATCTGTGAAACCAGGAATCAAAACCTCCCTTGACTCTACATTCTCCTCTAGTTACTATGTTTCACACTCCCTGTTCTACAGAGAGCAGCTCAAACGCACTGCTCACATGCTCTTCTCACTCTCTGCTTAGAATTCAACCCATCACAACATGGCCTCTGTCTTCACCTCACTGAAACTGCACCCAGTGGGCACGTTTCAGAGCTCATGTATTTAGTGCCCTGGAAGCAGTTTATTATTAGTGACCATTCTCCTGAAACAGCTTCCTTCTCTTGACTTCTGTGACTTCTCATGCTCTTAACTTTTTTTCTTATCCCTGTTGCCGTTCCTTTTCTTTGCTTGCTCCTTGTGCGTTATAACCTCCCCCAAGGGTGGGTTTGTCTCAAAAGTTCCCCTGTCAAGGTCATCTCTTTGGTCCACAGATGCTCTCAGTATGATCTCATCCACTCCCAAGGCTTTGATAAGCTACTGCATGTCAGCTACACCCCCACTCCCATGCCCAGTTCATTCCTCTGTCGCGATCACCAGCCTCTGATAGGAGACTGTCCACTGAACTACTTAAAATTAATGTTTTTCACTCATGGATATTAACAATTCATTGATTTAAGCTATATATATATATATATATAAAAATGCACACACACAATAGAGAAAAATTCTCTGCAAACTATTTTCACTGACAATCCATAATCTCAGAAATGGCATAATTACTTGCTCGATACCTTAGCTGAAAACCCAAGAGTCTCTGATTCCTCTCTATTTGTCGTTTAGCCCAATCAATCACCAAATCCTGTCCATTCCACCTCCAAAATATTACTAGCACCTCTTCATTTTCTCCAGCCCCACTGCTCCTTAGGTCTAGTCTAGGATGTTCTCATTTCTTTCCTTAATTACGGCAGTAGCCTGCTAATTGGCCACTCTGCTTCCACTTTTTGCCCTTTGAAAGCAAATTGTCATGCTATCACCAAGCCTTTCTACTGTTTGTAAAATCTGATGTCCTATAAGACAAAACTTTAAATCCTTACTACAGGTTATAAAGCTTGTCATTCTTTACCATAATGGCACTGAAAACTATGTTGTATTCCTGTTCTTCTGGGAGATCTCTTGACTCAAACAGGACCTTCACACAAGCGTTCCCTGTGCCTGGAATGTCTCTCGCATCCCACGTGCCTGGACTGGATTTCTCCTTCCAGTGTGGAATGCAGCAGTCTTTGTCACTGTCACCACACCTAATCGTCAAACAATAAGATTTGTTGAATTGAAACCGAATCAATTCCAGTCAGTGGGATCAAGTGGCTTCTCCTCATTATGACTTTAATTCATTAAACAGAATTAAAGCCCAATACGTTAAACACTTAGTATGACCCAAGTTGTGTGTGCTTTATATATTATTTAATTCTCTCAATAACTCTGGTATTATTACCTTTATTTTAGAATTAAGGAAACTAAATCACAGAGACCAATTAAGTAGCTTTCCCAAGACTGCACAGTTAGTAAGACGAAGATTAGAAATGAAAACAGTTTTTCAAAGGCTAAACTCTGAACTACTATACTGGGAACATAGATTAGATTTCTTCATATCTGAAACAAAAGATTCTTACTGCTACCCTTTCAAGCGTATCAATAAATTAATTGAGAAGTGTCTTCAAATTGTCAGCATTTTTAAAATAAAAAAGTGACACTTCAGACTATCGTACCTATCAGGATTCAGACTCTACTCTGAGTGACTGCAGCCAAAATAAAATACAGAGATAAAGTGGATTCTGGAGCTGACAGAAGTCCAAGTTATCATCTATAATCTCTGCTTTCAAAATTTTTTCCTTCCAAAAAGTTTCATTGGTATTATTGATTGCCTTTATAAGTTGATATGAGAAATGTGCACTGATATATAATACTTATAAAAGGAAACATCACATTAATGGATTTTATATATTGGGGTTCCACCTAAAATTCATTTGATAGAAGCATTTTGCTAATTAAGAGAAAAAAATAAGCAGTTTGTTACTAACCTAACCCAAGCTGTGCAAGGTGCTAGCTAGAATGTTAACTTCATGAGCGAATAGATCATCTCTGTATATCCTCACTGTTACAACCCTAGAGCTTAGCGCAACACCTGCCATGTTAGAACCACTCAATGGAGATGTGTGGAATAAATGAATGAATGAAATTTCGCCTCCCACCATAAAATAACTCCTGCTTCTTCAAGTTTGAATAAAGACGCTCGAACTTTGAAACGCTTACTCTGGTCTACAGATACTCATCTTTCATTCTGCATATCCTTGCGGAGGAACCCCAATGCCGTCACCATCTTGGCTCTGTGACCACTTTTGATACTGGTACCAGTGTTGACATAAAACTTTTTCCTTGATGCTTTTAAGGCAATTGAAATAAAAACAGAATTTTAAAAAAAGGTCTTCAAAGTAGGGAATATCAAAAGAAAAATAAATTTAATGCTTACAGGACAAGCCTTATTTTTGCAGCCTATGGTATCTCTTAGTCTATAGAAACTGTCTCTGTCCCCACTGCTTGCATGGTTATGTTTAGAGATCAACCATCCTGATAATGATCGAGAGAGTAGGCAGAGGTGCTTCCCTTGTAGTCCAGAGTTACTACTTCTAGCCTCAGAAAACTTTGTTACTCACAGTTTGTTACTCAAGATGTTAACAACACCATCCAGACGGAACTTGGAAGGGCAATGGTACATAGTCCTTATTATTCCAAATGATTTATTTTTTAGAAAATACAACTGGTCATCAAAATGCAATTATTTTCATTTTTCTATGTTAGTATTTACTTCCCCCCTTTTTGTTTTTAGCCCATTGAATAAATTATCAAAAAGTAAGTGAGGAAAAATGGAAGGGCACACTATGGATAATTCATGGAATTTATTTGCATAGCCTAAATGGAAGACAATCAGGCTTTTAGTTATTTAATTAATTATAATTAAATGATGATAATTTTTATTAAATAACAATTTGATTCTTAGTGGAAGTGCACCAGACTACTCTAGGAATTAGGAGATATGGGTTAGATTTTGTCCATGCTAATGTTAACATTTTATTCCTTTTGTTTCTTCACGTGGAAAATGCAATAACCGCAATTGAGTGAATTTCACAAGGCACATTTTTCTTTCTTTCTTTGTTTCTTTTTTTTTGCAACATAAGGTTCTAGCTACATGGGGCCCAGGACTACCCCTGTGTTGTTCACTGTTGTATCCCTACCCCTCATCTCACACATCTCTGTGCTGGGCATGTGGGAGAAACATGTGCTCCATCAATATTTATGAAAGAATAAATGAATGGATCAGCTATCGAAATTCTTCAAAGACACTCTTCAAGCATCTTACTAACTTCATTGTACAATCTGCCTCTTTTCAGAAAACATGCATGGGTAAATTTTGTAAGTTTCACCAAAGACTTTGAACTGTCAGGCCTGGTACAGATTCTGAGGTTTGCTTCTCTGAACTTTAGTTTTCTCACTATTAAAATGACTAATAATGGTATAACAAAGAGTATTCTTATTATAATTAAGTGAGATGACGTATCTGAATACCTCATGGTAACCTAGAAGATGTTATTTTTGTGGTTATTATATAACAGGTGATCTCAGAAGTGAGATAGAGTATAATGAATCGAATAAACACCTTAATCTAGTGTCACGTCAGTTAATAATTTTTATGGGCAATTCATTAAGCTCTTCAGGTCTCCAAAAACTAATATGTAATATGAAGAGTTTGAGATAGACAATCTATAGGATACTCTGAAATACTTTAAGACATTAAAATGCAGAAAATTTCTTCCAATAATTTAATATCACATTAGATAAAGAATATCACATATTCTTTAATATACCATTTTTCACATATGAATTCTCCTTTCTCATTATTTTGCTTTTTCCAGACTTAGGCAAAGACAAGAGCTTATAATGTTTTTTTTTCCTATTCATTATGCCCCTGCACTGTAACCTTACAACCAACTACATATGTAAACACAAAAGACTTTAGTTCAAATTTCAAATTATTTCATTTTTAGTTCAACTCAAATAGGCTCTTTCTGATGCTGCTTCAGTCTCTCTCAGTAGGAAACCATGGAGTTTATATATTATTCATTCACTTAAAAACCCTGAGGCAAGACCCCTGCGGAGAGTGTTCAGTAATTGGTCTCTAGATGCTGCTGATATGAAGTACTCTAAAAGTCCTTAAACATCCCAGGAATACAATTCCATCTGTTTTAACTAGTTGCATATGTTGGAAACAATAGCAGACTGCCTACCCACATTTTTACTCCTTTCCTCCGGTATCTAATTATTTTGTATCTAATATGCAACATGGTAAAATATATGTAAATGAATAGAATAGCATCTTGCAAAAGTGGTAATTACTATATTATTTAATGAAAATACAGTATAACCAAATGTTCCAACCACAAAATCAGCGGGTGGTAGCAATAAAATGGCCAGTGATTTTAATTCTCTGCAAAACATATTCCTGGTTGACTAGCAAGTGCTTAGAGTATGTAGGTGCAGCTTTGCACTGAAACATATTCATGAAACTTAGTCCTACATTATACATTTACGGAAATAATGCCATGAATTCTACTACAATGAATAAGCAAACAAGCGCAAATTAATAGATAATGAAACTAGTATTAATTTCTCTTTAATTTTGCATAGTCATATATATTGCTCTGTATATATATACACACACATAATACACATTCATAACTATGCAGGTATATGTATCTCTATCATCTATGCGTGTGTCCATTATGTATATAATATACATAATATGCATATTTATTTATATGTATGCATAAGTCAATTTCACATAAATTTAAATTTCCTTCTCTGAAATTCTGAAGTCTATGTTTTCTTCAAAAATTTATTTATATTTTACTCTCTGTTTAAGTACATGCTGATTTTTTTTGTTTGTATGCATGTGTGTATGTGTGTGTATGTGTATGTCTGTGCGTGTGTGTGTGTTTATAACTCTGGTAGTTTCAGTTGTTTTGGGAGTTGTACTATCAAGGTGGGACAACTGGATGATTTTGCTCTGAATGAATTTCCAGGTCTCTACAACACTACCATTAAGATTATTAATTAGAGCAGGATAGAAAGTATCCTAGAGAGTTGACAGATGATGAAAGTATCGAGTGTAATAAGTTATGCTTGAGCATAAATATGAAATTGAAAAGTTACATATATCACTTCACATCATATTCTCAAGCTCTTCACAAACATTTGTATTTCTTGAGTATAGGGACGGAATGGAAAGAGCATTATTGATACTCGGAGGTGCCAGTCTTGCTAGATTGTGTCTTAAACTTACAGTCTTGTGAACAGAATGCTGCCTCTTCCTCTCCATCCACAGAGCTCTACTCACCTCCCCCAGGACTGCCTTCACAATTTCTTGCGGAGGTGGTTATAAAAGCTGTCTGTAAATTCTTTGACATTCCTCCTATCAAATGGTGGGGGTCTATGTCCCTTCTTCTTGAATTGAATGCCGGTCAGCTTGTGACTGCTCCAAGCAATAGCGCACAATAAAGCAATGCTACTTAACTTCAGTGGCTAAGAAAATGAAAGCCATGCAGCTTCTTCCTAGCTTCCTTGGGTCACTTGCCTTTGGATTCCTGAGCTTCCAGGTGAGATATCTGATTGCCCTGAGCCTGCCATGCCACAAAGCGAGGTCACAGGGATAAGCCACACTTACACACTCCAGCTAACAGCCAGCAGCTCCCCCCAGATGTTGGAGTAAAGGTGCCTGCAGATGAATTCATCACCCAGTTATCTACTCACCCCTAGGCACCAGCTTCCCAGACGAGGCCCTGAAAATCCTGTAGCAGAGAAAAGGGCAGGCTACATTCCTGATCCACAAAATCCACGAGCATAATAAAATAAGTTTTTAGGAGGCTTGTTCTGCAGCTGTAGTAGTCAGGACACACACTAGTCTTTGTTTTAATGGAAGTTATCTTTTCTAAGTCTGTGACAGGGTACAATGAGTTTATTTGATAAGACAATTCCTGAAATGTGCTAGGAGGTAGGTACGTTGAGGAGACTCCTAGGTCCCCCTGTGATTTCACTCTATGGCTCCCCCTATTAGTCTTAGGTTTCAAATGTGCATTTTCATGACAGCTTGAGGATATAATGATAGTTTGTATCATTATTCAAAATAATAACTAAGGATTAGAGTTTGGGAATAAACACAGGGAAAATGCCTATAAATGGCAGCCTTATTCTATTTGTTTTCTGTTGTATTTTTTGAATAATTCTATGGTAGTTGCATCTAATTCTCCTAAACCTTAGGAAGAGAAAATTATAATCATGTAGAACTGAGATACGAACATCTTCCAGGTAACTGTAGCCTTACAAATATTTATTTGCAAATGCAGTTCTCTGTTTCAATTTCATAATATATATCTAACACTAAGTTGATTCCTCATGCACTGGGAAATGAATTGTCACAAAGTGCATCATCAAATTTAATAAATCACTAGTGAAGATCTTTGCTTTTATCTTATAATGCCTTCTTTTGTATTTATTCTTTTTTTTCCTATTATACTTTAATCATTCTATCTACTCCTGAACTCTCATTTAAAATTTTATTACTTACCCCAGATTTAGCTTCTTAGGTTTGTAATTGGACTTTGCTCCTCAATATGAGGTGCCAGCCTTGCATTAAGTTAGAATTATTTAGATAGCATTATATGAATTTTATAATTAATTATTTACAGAAATGGATGATTTGTGCAGTTTGTTAATCTCAAGAAAAACTTGTATTTGAATATTGATTTTGACAGCTCGAAACAAATCTTTCTCACCGTACTGGGATATTCTATTTATTCATGAGCATCTTGAATTTACTTAAAGAAACTTAGGTACTTTGCTAAATGTACAAATGGTTTTGAAAGGAAAATTTGGGGCATATGTGTTTTATGCATAAGAGCATTTCAGCAGGTCCTAAACAGGAAAGCAGAAGGCTACTATTAAAAGACAGATTGTGCATGACAGAGGGAATATGGGTAGAATACTTAAGCTGTTTTAAATGCAAAATCAGTTTAGCGGACAGCAAAAGATATGCAGGTTTGTCTAAAAGGTCATCATAACAGTGATCTAGGCTGAAACTGAAGGCAATCTAATGTGTCTGTAGAATGACAGCATCTAGGGAGACTGGCACTTATGAACGTGTCTAATGCTCTGTCCTATCCTTCCACTCGCGACAACAAAATTGGAAGTGGTTTTAAAGAACTTGAAAATATTATATTAGGTCATTAAATATGAAATGTCTGATTTCAAATCAAAAGTATAGTTTACTGTATCTCAACAGGAAGCCATACAATTAATCAAAGTATGTGCCTAAACTATTGACACAGTTCTGCCATCTTAACAGTAGCTTGTTTATGCCAGCAGCAAAGAAGCCTGGAGAGTGAGTGGCGATGAAATCACAAAAGGTGTTTTCCACAGCCTGTTGAGAAGTGAATATTTTTCCTTGCAAGAAGTGGCCCAAAGCCTGGAAGAAGTGGTAGTCAGTTGGTGCAAGGTCTGGTGAATACAGTGGATGACAGAGAGTTTTCAAGTCCAGCATCTGTAGTTTGAGCAGTGTTGTTCGTGCGACATGTGGTCAAGAATCATCTTGCAAGAAGATTGGCCTGCCTCTAGTGACCAATCTCAGCTGCTTAATTGCAAGCATCCTCATCATTTCATCCAGTTGGTTGCAGTACACATCCGCTGTAATCGACTGACCAGGTTTCATGAAGCCATAGTGAATAATAAGTGCTGGACCACCAAACAGACACCATTAGCTGTTTTGATGAATATTTGGTTTTGGGCTGTGTTTCACTGTTTCATTTTTTTATCCAACTACTGTGCTGAATGCTTGCTACTGTCAAAAAGAATCCATTTTTCATCACATATGGTGTAGAAATTTTTCATCACATGTGGTGTAGAAATGATTCGCCATTATGTCATGACAACAAAGAAAAGAAAGCTTCAAGATGATTTTTCTGACGCTCGTTTAGTTCATGCTGAACCCATCTATTCAGCTTCTTCACTTTGCTGATTTGTTTCAAATGGTCCAATATTGTTGGAATAGTAACGTCGCACCTGCTGCTAATTCATGCGTAGATTGAGATGGATTCGCTTCCACCACACCTTTCAGCTCATCGTTATTCACATTGGTCTGAGGTCACCCACATGGCTCATTTTCAAGATTAAAATCCCCAAAATGAAATTTCTTAGACTAATGACGTATTGTGCATTCATTAGCCACATCCTTCCCAAACACTTCATTGATATTTCAAGCTATCTGCACTGCATTTCTTCTACCTCAGAACTCATGTTCAAAAATCACACAAAGTCAAAATGAAATGTCAGACATATCAACTGCCAAACTTAGTATTTAAGGAAATCAGACATTTCATACTTAATAATCTAATAAAATATGGAGTGATATATGTAATTTTTCTATTTAATATTTATACCCAAGCACATGTTATCCAATAGTTCCCACATATCCCATCTGTCTAGGAAACTTAATGAATCCTTATTCCCTATAAACCAAAGTGAAACACACAGATTAAAAAAATTAAAATATTTCAGTTCCACTACTAGATCAAGATCTCCAGAGCTCATATCATCTCTTCATGATTGTATCCTGGGTAGCTAAGATGCTTCCCAGCACTTAGTAATTGCTGAAAAACATTTGCTTAAAAACTGAAGTAAACCTTAATCAATGGTGAATATAAGATAGAGGCATTGCCAAACCATCCATAGGTGGGTTTCCATGCTGTTCAGATAGGAATTATCCTGTTGTTGCAAAGCTGACCTGCTGAAACAGCTTCAGTGAAGCTGTTTAGATACATTCCTTTAACAATATAAAAACATATAGAAACACTTGTGACATGAATGTAAATTATAATATATATGGTTTCCAGATGTAAAAGAAACTAAACGCTAATACTGAATAGCGGCCCGGGACATATTCATTTTGCCAGTTCTCTTTTTAATTTGGAACATATCTTACCCTTAATGTCAATTCATTTATAGTAAGATGTAACATATATTTTTGTGGCTAATTTTCACAGATATAGCAATCACTTAGTAAATATTTGATTAATTAAAAACTAATTTGTGATTGAATAATAATTTACAGGCTAAATCTCTGAAAAGATAAGTAGCTACCTAACTTTCTTGATCAAAAATACATGTTTCACTGTGACCCAGCACACATACATACACACACAAACACACACAGACATATATATAAATATACATATGCACATACACACACATATATATTTGTAAAACATACAGAAAATGGATGTTTTATAAAACAATACTTAGTAACACTATGTGAGATAGTCTCTGGTATTTTTTTATTTTATCGCATTCTGTCTTTTTATGTCATTTTCAAAATGCTGCTCACAGATCACAAAGTTGAACTATCTTTCATTTGTCTCTTTCAAGACTTACAATTTGAAAAATACTGTTCTAGACGGTATAAAAATAGCAATTGTTGAATAGAGTGAACATGAAGTATAGGTTACCTTAAAAAAAGGGGGGTGGTAGGTCGTAGGGACAGTGTAACAACCTGAAGCCACCCTCACTGTTTTAAGTAGAACAAATTAAGATGCTGTTTCCTATCTGCATATGCTCCATGATGTTTTTGCTTCTACGAGGACAATCACTTGGCATGCTCTATTTGTCTTTTTAAATTAAAATGCCAATGAAATACAATCAATTCCATATTTCTTTCCCAATTATGCCATTTTCATATTAAAAATGCAGTTCATTTTTAAAATATCGCTAATTTTAAAGATGAATTTATTAATAAAATACAGCTTTTAAAACTGTATATGTATTTCTCTCCTGCAATTTTTTATATGACACAGATCGTAAAAGCAATACTTTTCCTCCAAAACCAGATTATATTAAGTTCTATTTCTAATTCTGTTGCTAACTAAAAATGTCTTAAGAGGAAAACTTTGTGCCTCTCTTTTCTTTCTAAACTGAGAATAATAATTCCTACTATTTTTATAAGGAAATAATATATTTTATCACTAATGCCTATTTAGAGAAAGCTTTACTAGAAATATCTGCTTTTTTATATGGCATACTTAATAAGGTGCTACTGCTATTGATATTTCAACCACCCATTCCAAGCGAGGTAAAATCAATTCTGAGTCACCTTGTCATCAGTGTCAATTATTCAGCAATCTGGGGAAAAATCATTAAATAATAATCAACAGCACCACCAGCGTCTCCAGCCAGCACTTTTAGTCAATAGCACATCATTAATTATTCCCTAAATATGCTTCCTGTTACACTGATACTTTTACTATAATTCCAAACAGGTGCTATTTATCTCAGGAAAAGAGATCACAACCAAAAAAAAAAAAATTAAGGCATTTTCCTAAAATCTAGCCACATTATTTTTGTCGTAATAAATGACCAATATTTGTAGATCTACGATACAAGGTATTACAAGCATTTCTAATCTTGTGCAATGTTATCTAAGATCTTCCACACAGTGTATCGCAAATCAGCCACAGCTGTTTGTTAGGCTAAGCAGTATGAAAAAGAAATTTGTTATGAAACAAAGAGCATGTTCTCCCTATTCTATACTCTACATGAGTGTATCCTCTCAGAGCTATCTTTGAAATAATTTTCATGTGTCTCATTTTCCTCAGAGACATCCTCTATACTCAGAGATTTATCTTTTCCTTCTGTGAAGACACATACAAAATGTATTGTGCTAAGTTCTAAACTCCTATGCCCTGTTGTCCCTTAAAGATGTCCAGTTGGAGATTCTGCTGCCCCTGACATTATTTATACATTCATATTCCAATTTATTTCCATCCATTTTCCTAGTCTCAAAGGATTCTTTTCTTCTAACTCTCGATTTCACTCAATGTCTCTCGACGTCTTCCAGTCGGACAGCGTAGGTTGTAGTCATCTCACTTCTTTGTGACTTATCCCCTTATTTCTGCATATGACAAATATCCCTCACATCACTGCGCTCATCCCACTCAAGACCTCAACAAACTTCAATAATGCACTCTTCTCCCAACTCTTGTCTCAACCTTCTATTATTTTTCAGTTGTAATCAGTCTAGTTGCTGCTGCTAAAAGGGTCTTTCTATCGAGGAAGTGCAAACCATTGTTGCTGAAAAGACTGTGAATGGTTATTCACACTCTACTGAATCACAAAGGCAGTGCAAAGATCCATTTGTGGGGGGCTCCTTATATACCCACCCCAGTTTCCTTCCCATTGTTCCTCCAATATATTCCTGTCAGACAACTCACCGGTCTCCTATTGCCAACCTTTCACCCCTCCTGACTCTCTTCATAACGTTCTCTTTTCTTGATAAAGCACTCCATTTCCCAAATTCTACTCCTTCAAATATTCATCTCAGATGTTGTCTTTCTGTGAAGCCTCTCCTCATTCCTTTCCCTGATTTCTGCCTCTTTCTAACCATTTATATTGGTTTGGGGGGTATATACTTGAGGGAGTTCTCTGAGACGTTCACAAACCCCCAAATTCTAAAACAATATTTAGCAAGTAATCTTACACATAAAATTTAAAATTAAACATTATAAAAGTGGTTTCTGTGCATTACATATATATGTAATATCTACAATTTTCCAATTACTCTCAGTTTTATTCTCCTGGAGGTAGATTGAGTACATTCATGACCTTGACGAACACCCTCCCTTTATCATTGCCCTTTGCAGTGTGATGTTGCAACTCCTCCCAAAAGCCGTTTGGTGCAGCCGTTTCTTCCATTCTTAGATCTGCCTGAACGTTTGACTTGCTTTGAGCAATAGAACATGGTAAAAATGCCCATGTGCCAGTTCTGAGGTCCAAGCCCAAGAGGCATTGCCTGCTTTAATCCTTTTTCATGCACCCTTCCTAGGCCAGCCTTCCGGAGAACAAGAGATCACATGGAGGAAAGGCTAGATATTGAGCCAAAGCCAACCTAGACTACCGTGAGCCACTCTCCCAAAGCAGGTGACAGAGGCAGCCAACTCAGCAAACTGCCCGCCTGACCCACTGCTGACCACACACACACACACACACACACACACACAAGTGAGCTCAGGAGAGACCAGAAATACTGTCTGGCTGACCAAAAGACTCCTAAACAGCAATTTACAAATAATACATGCTTATCGTCTTTAACCACCGGGTTTTGGCAAGATTTATTACACAGCAGCTGCTAACTGATGCTTCCTGCAAAGTCACTGATGACTTTGGGAGAGAGTTTCTATTTCAGTCATCCCGATTTATCTGTGTAATCCCCAGCACATTGCCTTTTACATCATAGTTACTTAATAAATAATAGCTCCATTGATTTCAGCTATTGAAGGATTTGTGCATGGGTCTAATAAGATAAGAACAGTTTTTAAAAGAGCAATAGCTTAAAGTCTAATGAAATTAGAGTTTACATTAGTGAAAGAGGCCACTGAGGAGGCCATGAGTGACGATTAAACGAGCAGTCCTTGGCGAGAGTGGTCGGCAGGTCGTGGGAACGAGTGTGCTGCTGAGAGTTCCTGTCTCTGTGACACGCTTCTCTGGTAAGAGGGGGAAGTAACCAGCATTTGCCGGTTAAATGGTTTCATCTAACTCTGTGAAGTTTACTATCTATAATAAAACCATGTGCTGTTTATGAAAAGCATACAAATACTTCATGACTTTCTAAGAAGATCCCAGTTTTTTAGCTATGTTTTGTTAAAGTGGGTCATTCCAATAAACAGGCGTGGAAGTGAGAAAAGCTGAGTCTAAGAGCGTCTGCTTCTAGCCTGCTGGACTCTGCAGGTGAGCACGCACGCTCTGGCGCACGATCCGTGCCGCTGCCCACGGGTGGCCGCTCACCTCCAGGTCATTGTCTCCTGGGCTAATACCTGAAGCCACAATAATTCAAAGGAAACAGAGGACAGAAGTTTATTTGCACTAAGACCATGCATGTCTTCCTTTTCTTTACTACATATTCTATTTCTACAATATACTATTGTGACAGAAAAAATCACTCCTGATTTGCTTACTGGTGAAGAGTCAAATGTGTCCCTCCCTCTACATTCATTTGACTTTTTAGAGAGAATCAGTTTATAACAAGTGTTCAAATTTAAATTAATAAAGGAACAGTCCACTTTCTTGCTTTGCTATTAGATTAATAGCAAATCCAAGTGTGAGATTTGGCCTTCCCTGAGATCTGCTGCCATCTAAACTTTGATTTTAACTAATGGTTGACCATGTTCTAAATATATAGAGGATCTGAAATTCTGAATTTAGGGTTATATGAAATTCAACAAATTCCTATGCATTAACAAGTTTCTAAGAAGACTGTATACATTTCTGTATCTGAATTCAAAATGCAGAAAAAGCAAATTTTACATACCATAGTTTATAACCACCTGAAAAGATACCTGTCTGAATGCCTTTTGGGATGTCTGAGACTGCACCTGTCAACTGAAATCTGAATGCTGTTGATGCTGCCAAGCTTGTCCCTGGCTGAATCGCTCCACCTGAGAAATTAAAACCTATGAGGACCAAAACTGGGGGAATCGTGAGATACTTCCAAGTATCTGATCATACCTTAAATAATTTACCATGAGTCACAATATATAAAGTCAATGACACTTTTCTCACTGAAAGATTCAAAAGAGAAAAAATATTATTGAAGAGTGGCCTTGAGGTCATTCTAGTTCCTCAAATAAAAACACTGTCTAAAAATACGTTAAGGACAAATAAGCCATTCTGTAGGTGTGCAGGGAGATGTGA
The DNA here is from genome assembly GCA_008086735.1 of Cheirogaleus medius. Taxonomy (NCBI): domain Eukaryota; kingdom Metazoa; phylum Chordata; class Mammalia; order Primates; family Cheirogaleidae; genus Cheirogaleus; species Cheirogaleus medius. The sequence goes on from VBSM01000483.1 coordinate 39,963,982, forward strand.
CACATTCTTTCTATTAATAAATCACGACATTTCAACATTTTGATTGAACTGTTCCTCTTATTGCCCTTCACCAACTCTAGAATGAAGGAAATCAATAAATAAAATTACACTGAGCACCTCATACAATCTTTTACCAGTTGGGGGCACAGCTATCCAATTATGATTTGAGATTTGCCGAACATTTATTACCATTTTTCCAATTTATTCAGAGGAATCTTTCGGAGGCTCATTTGGTAGAGGCAATAAGTAGTGCATTAATGTAAATCAGTATTGATCGTGCTATGAGCTGCCGTCAGGAATCCAGTGTGCAAAACAGAATAGCAGCCTTTTCATTTCTTACTTAGTAACAGACAAGTGACCTCAGAGAAAAACTTTCATTCATTTCAAGAGAATCAAGCGAACAATATAAACTGAGAACTATTTATGAAAAATTCCACAATTGTTGCATTTCTTTTTCAATAGTTATTTTCATGTAAGTGCTACTTTAAAAAGTAAGCAAGTGTAAACTTATGGAAACGCCAATATTGCTTAGAGAGTTCTTTTGTCTTATATATGAACCAAAAAAAAAAAAAAGATGTCTTAATATCAGTACTAATGTCTGGTGATGGAGACAGCCCTGATTGTATGTGGTTCCTTTATTCAACAAATATTTTTCGTGCAGTTAGTAGATGCCAGGCTCTGGGTTTATGTTGGAATATCAATGGGCAAAATAGTCCAGGAAATTTGCCCTTGGAAAGCTTATGTTCTAGCATAGAATGTAAGAGAAAAAAAATAGAACCTAAAAAATAAATAGCATGGTACCTTACACTGTTATGGCAAAAAGGAAGCATGAAGCGGGAGGCCAGGAGTGGAGGGCAGGAGGCAGAGACGGGGGTAGGAGGCAGAGACGGGGTGGTGAGGTCCCTTGTGGTGTTAAATTGGGTGTCCAGGGGAGGCCTTGCTGGGTCGGTGAGATCTAAGTGAGGTTTGAGGGGTGTCCGGGGGTGAGCCCAGCAAATGTCTGAGGAGAGAGCACTGGGCTTGAGGAGAGAGCCAGGGGAAAGAGCTAAGATGAAAGCATGAGAGACCGCGCAGGGAACAGCACGCAGGGGAGTGAGTGTGCGTGAGTGTGCGGAGTGTGGGTGAGTGTGCGTGTGTGTGCGTGCGTGAGTGTGCGTGCACGTGCATGACTGTGCGGAGTGTGCACGATTGTGCGGAGTGTGCGTGGAGTGTGTGTGGAGTGTGCATGAGTGTGCGTGAATGTGCGTGAGTGTGCGTGGGTGTGCGTGCGTGAGGAAGAGGAGGGTGGAGGAGACAGCGCTGGAAGAGCTCAGAGAACCGCGGGCCGTGCAGCCGTTTCAGGGACTCTGCGTCCTTGCTGTGTCGCCGGTCAGCGGTTGCGGAGCTGGTGCAGAGCAGCGGTGTCATCCGACCAGCCTCCACTTTCACAGGGTCGCGCTGGCTGCTGCGCCCACGAGGGACCGGCGGGCACAGCGGGAGACGTCGCGGGGCGACTCCAGGGTTTGGAAGGAAAGTCGAGAATGGAGATACCGATTTGGGAGTCGAAGGCTTGTGGATGAGATTAGGAAGGAACAACTTTGGACGGAAAAGAGGAAAGGACCGAAGTCGGAGCCCGGAGGCACTTGACCCCGAAGAGGCAGAGGAAGAGGAAGTAGCCACAGAGGCCGAGACGCCTGGGGGCGAGGACACTGCGACGCTGGGACGCGGGACGCGCTGGGAAGAAGGCGCGCCTTGGAGGGGACCGTCTGGTGTCTGCGTGCGTCAGAACTGGACGGTTAGTTAAGTTGGACAAGTGACCAGAAGAGATTACTGGCTTGAGGGACGCGGAGGTCGCTGGTGGCGGTGACAGCGCAGTTTCGGTGCCACGGCGACAGTGGCTTTACCAGAGGATGGCAGGACAGCACCAACTCAGCGGATGCAGGAGCTGACTCTTCTCAGCCGTTTGGTTTCGGAGCAGAACAGAGAGACGGGCAGCAGCGGGACAAGGGGAGTCAAATGCAGTTTGTAGTTTTTAAACACAGGGAAAATGACAGCGGCCTGGCACCGTGAGTGGGCCAAATAGAAAGCAAGCAAAGGACGGTATAGCATGGAGATGTGTAAGTCCAGGTGTTGGAAAATTCAGGATAAGCCAAGAATTGCATTTGTTTAGCAATATCAGGAATGCGGTCACTGCCATTTATGAAGCCCACGACTGTTAGCGAAAATCCTGACTGCCTCTCCTAGCTTCCTGGGGCTGCAGTAACAAAGCATCACGAAATGAGGGGCTTAACACAACAGAAAAATGTATCCTCGCACAGTTCTGGAGACCAGAAGTCCAAAATGAAGGCATGGGCCAGGATCGCTCTACGTCTGAAGACTCTAGGAGAGTTTTTCTTGCCTCTCTCTTTGGTTTGTGGCAGCATAACTTTCATCTCTGCCTCCATGACCATCTTCCCTCAGAGTCTGTGTCTTCACATGGTGGTGCTCTTCTTTCTAAGTCCAAGTTTCCCATTTCTTATGGGCTTTATATCAGACTAAAGGCCCACGCGACTGCAGTATGCATTTACCGTGATTAATTACATCTGCAATGAACCTATTTCCCAATAAGGTCACAGGCAGAGGCAGGGGAGATGGTTAAAACTTAAACATATATTTTCGAGGGACACAATTCAACCCCTATAACCACATGAGCTCGGTTTCCTCTTCTATAAAAATTTCAAAATCCTACCTGTCTCAGAGGGTTTTAGTGGGGATTAGATGTCTAGTGTACTGATTAAAGGGTTCAGATTTGGGAGTCAACATGTCTCCATTGATTTCAATATGAACTTGGAAAATTATTTAACTTCTTCATGCCTCAATTTGCAACCTGCAGAATGGACGTAATAATAGTTCTGAGACCACAAGGCTAGCGTGAAAATCAAACTAGAAGATCCATGTGGAACATTGAGAGACCCATGTGACATTAGTCCTCTGCCTAGCACTTGGCAATGACTCAATAAATATAAGAATTATTATGATGAGACTTTAGACTTCTCCCTACTGTTAGGGAACGTCTATGGATTTGCAATAGCATATATAACGTAGAGATGTTGCCTGACAGTAGACTGAAAATAAGCAGGTAGTTTGGTGGACCTGCCTTGAATTTCGTCATCTCTACCTGGCCATCTCCTAGGAAGTATGACTTACACTGTTGGGTATTAGGGAGAAGGAGAAAGGAGAACTGAGGTAGGTTGACTGGGTAAATAAGTAATGTGGAAATTAAGTAAACCATCTGAAATTTAGTCAACTCTCATCATTTTTGGAAATTGCATGGATTCAGTTAAGACCTGTCATAATAAATATTGACAGTGAGGTCTTACAAATGCTTTCTACACTGTACACAAAACTTTGTCATTATATATCAAGTTAATTCTTGATTCACTATCAGTTACATTTTCAGAGTTTCCATAAATATTTGAAATGATATACAGAAAAGGGAATAAGGTTTAGGCATGTAAGTCATTCAACTGTGACTACAGGGTATAGTTTTGCAGATTGTCACGTGGTTGTTAGGGAAGTATCCGTCATAAAGGAAAGAAGAAAGAGCAACAGCTAAAAAGAAATGGATAAATGCAAAAGGGGGGAGAGAAAACATTGAAAGGGAAAAATTATGTGAAACAGACGAGCATTGGATTTACAGAGGCATCAATAATGCCTCAAGATGTGCAGAGAAAATGTCACAACATAAACAAAGTGAAAAGGAATTAGGTCGCCATGGGAAAGGGAAAGATTACCTTTAAATAACCACAGACTAGTATTTTGCAGTACAGATGAAGAATGTGATTTCCACTGCAATGAAATACTAGCATTTAAGTAAGGTAAGCGGGTCGGACAAGACAGAACTCTGGATTTGGGACTGAAGCCCTGGAATCAAGTCAGGCCTTAGTCAGGACTGGCGTTAAAAATCTTGATCTACCCCTGTGCAGGGGCATTTAGGAGGCGTCCCGCTGCCCCATGGGTTCACTTTGTAGTTGCTGGATCAGGATGCAACCCCAGGTGTCTCGGGACGGGAACAAAGGCAACTCGGTTGCAGAGGTGGAGTTGAAGTCCCCAAGGAGACTAGTGGCAGTGGCTATGGTCATTTAGCAGCTGCTCTAAATTATTTTAGCATTTTATCAACTAGTATGTCCAAACTCATCTATATCATCTAAATATCAGCCTCTACCTATGAACTAGCTGGGCAAAATATGCAAACCTGCTGAAGACGAATTAGAGCAACCTAGGAGGACTTTTCAGTTCCAACACTAAGAGTGTATGTGTGTGTGTGTGCATGCGTGTGCGAGCATGTGCAGGCACATGCAAGTGAACTTGTGTATGATGGTGGTATCCCATGTGTAGATATGTTTTGATTTTCAGATTGCCTGAATTGTGAAAACAATAATGCTAATTAAGGGGAAGAATCCTTTAGAGTGGTAATTTTAAGAAACACAATAACATCTTTTATTTTTTTAACAAGTAGTAAGGCTTTTCCAAAGTTATTAAAGCATGATTCTCAAAATCCAAATGGCTCGCAATACCTTGTGTTGTGCTACTTATCACAAAGTAAGGTAAAGAATTGGTACTTCTAGTAGCCTGTGCTCCCCAAGTTCCAGTTCTTTAATTGATTTTGAAAATTCTTTTTACGATAAGCATTATTTTTGGTTGTTTTTGAATAAAATTGTGCTGATTGCATCCTTCAATATCCATGACACGTAATATAAAATAGTCATTGCGTAGGTGGAGAGCAGTATTTCTCCTTCTGGACAGATTCATTCTGTTAATTATTCAATATGTATTAATTAAATTTTTTCTAGGTAAGGCATGCCAATTAAGGGTGAGATCTGGAGTCCAACTGGTTTTGAATACAGGCATTACTAAACCTCAAAGCCTCTTTTTCCTCTTCCAGGATGTGGGGACAATGATACTGTGTCTCTCATAGGGTTATGAGGATTAAATTAAATAGGCCACACAGAATACTAAGCAAATTGCCTAGTGCCTAATAAATGTGTAATGTGCTAGCTATTATTTTTATGTGCTAGTCATTGTGGTACACCGGGGTCTGTCTGTGGCCCTGTGCAGGTTCACATTTCTTAAAAGGGAGTAGTCTCATTTGTTCCCATTATTGCCTGCCATTTCTGAAAAATAAACATCACTCTTCAGGATTTTGCAGCCGTGCTACATTTCTTGAAGGTGAGCCTTGAAAAGTCTGAAAGTACTAGTCAACCCAGCTCTCCTCAGCCTCTCATAGCTGCCTAGGTCGCTTCTGATCATCAATCTATCACTTATATCACTCAGGAAAATTTAAAATCAGGAATTGAATTAATTTTTTTTGCAAAATTATGTTTTACATAAATCAAAGTAGAATAATATGAAGAGGAATTTAAATTTAAGCAAGCACTATAGAACCACCAATTATATTCAGTCTGCCCTTTAAAATACACATTGTGACCAGTTTATGATATTATTAAACACAAGCACATAGAAACTGAAGTTTCCCAACATTTCTTTACTATGACATTGAGACAGTGCTCGTCAAAGCGGCAATTTTGCCTGACTTTTTAAGATCATTGACTTTGATACCCATGCATATTTTCCATTATTCCTCAATTATGCCTTGTGTTTAAATGAGTCCAATTGTGTAATCATTTCCTGTCCTCTTCTCAGGGCCACACCTGGGCTTAATCCCCCGGCCTCCCCTCCCATGTACTCTGCTCATCCAGCGTCCAAGCGGGGCCTGTGCGTTGTCAGGAGAGGGTCGGGGCTGAACAGCGTAATCTGCACAGCAAATGAATTCCTGACCTTCTTCGGCTCCAGTCTCATAGAGAGAAATTAATTTCCTAAGCCTTTTGGTCTCCCTCTAGTGCCCCCTATTGGCAGAGAACAACAGGGAGCCACCTGAAAGGAAAGAGCAGTTTGTAGAATAGTAACTCTGGCATCTGGCCGCAGAGTGCAGAAGGGTGGGTTTGGTTGGAACAGAGAGGCTTTAACTGAATACCTGGCACAACTACCAACACCCTTCCAGGCTCATCCGAGTTCCACCTCCTCAATGAAATCTTCCCTGAAAATACTTGCTCCAGTGTTTTTCTCCTGACTTGAATTCCTTTTGTGTTTCTTGTTTGCCTTATATTCTGCTACTTTATCGGGCATTACAGTGTTTTCCAAATTGTATCATGAACTGTAGGACTATTCTAAGAGGATGTATGTAAATAAAAAACATAAATAGATCAAATACATTTCTTTTATTTCTTAGTCGACTAATGATTTCATATATACATAACCTTGTGCCTTCAAAGTGAATATAATTATTTTATGGACAGGATTTACTCTCATTTCATTTGTACCCGACAGATTATAAATCAATACTAGTCTTATAGTAGATGTTTGGAAAATAATAATTGAAATTATTCTTTAGATAATGCATTTCTAATAGTCTTAAGCAAAATGTAGCCCCATCAGATGGCTCTTTATTTGTTTTTTATTCACCTCTTTTGTTTTATTTTATTTTCCTTTTAGCAGTCTTACGCTGTCACCCAGGCTGGAGTGCAGTGGTACAACCACAACTCACTGCAGGTTGGAACTCCTGGGCTCAAGTCATCCTCTGGCCTCAGCCTCCTGAGTTTCTGGGACTACAGGCATGTGCCATTATACCCAGCTCCTGCCACCTTATTTTAAATTATCCAGAAATCCTAGCATTATAGAAACAAATAGAAGTTTGGATGGGTACTTCATTGACAGTTTTTAAAAGTGATTCAGTAAAATTGTCCTAGTGAGGTGAAATTCAACAGTTTAACTTAAGTCACAGTATTAAAAAATCTAAAAGATTTCATCTGTTGAAAAGCATTCAGAAAGTATAATATTAATATCATTGCAATAGATTGATTGCAGTGATAGCTTCAATTCTTCATTCCAAATTCACATTTCAAAGGCGATGGATACAGAGAGGGTAAATCGTATTTCCCTACCGCTTCAATGTGTGCTAGTTTTATGACTTGCTTTGGCCAATAGAACGTGTTGGAACTGACACCGTGCCAGTACCAGCAGGTGCTGCAAGATACCATGCTCTCTCGGGCTCTCCCTGGCTCTCTCTCTCTCTTTTCCGTCCTCCCTTTGAACTTTGTCTCCACTATGTGACAAACCTGGCCTATCCTGCTAGAGAATGAGAGACCCCAGGGGGAGGGACAAGGGACCCCAAACAAAAGCAGGTCAGGCTGCAGAAATAGTCTTGTAGGAGACCCGCGGTTGCATTTGGCAGCCCAGAGGAGACCAGAAGAACTACTCTCTGAACCCTATGGCATTTACTGACTGGCTGAATCACGTGCTAAACAAACGGCGGTATTTAAAACAACTAAATGTTGAGGCTATGCAACAGCTAACTGACACAGTCATGCTAGTGATTTTAGAGCAATTTCTTTCTATACAGCTGCATAGAAGTAAATTCAGTCCAACTGTAGCCTGAAATCTGCTGGTTTTAATTATCTTTGCCCTTTATCTTTTGTACTGCTAAACTTTTCTTCTCCTTAGCTTAGAAATCATCTTTACCATTCCAGTGTGTTGCTTTCAAGTTTTCATTCTCAAAGAATTCGATGTATTGATTAATAAGACATGTTTAGTGACTTAGAGTAGTCCAGTTAAGTTCTGGGCATCCTCCCAGACAATTAACAACACAAAGTGAAAGTTTCTAAGCTAAAACCAACAACAGCACTACTAAAGAACACTTGTGCGCTTTGCAGCAAAGCGAAGTGTAAATTTCAAGTCTCATACAATTCAAGACCTTTTGGAGGAGGTCTGTAAGCATATGGAGATGGGAAAAGAAAAGAAAAAAGCTAATAGACGTGCAGTATAAGACAGTGGTTATCTAAAGGCTCACAGGCAATTTTTAAAGGAAAATTACCTGTGATAATCCTATTTATATTTCCTCCTGGCTTTGTTAACATTTGAAAACAGTTCATGGTCCAATCTGAGCTGCTGTTAGGTGAAAGAGGTTTTATTTTTCTTCAAATGTGCCAACTGATGGATCAGTGACATTTATGAGTACAGACTTACTCTAATAACAGTGTGGTTTTTACCTCTAAGGGAAGTGTAAAATGGAATGCAAAGGCCAATGCTTTTCACAAAGCATCTACTTTTATTTCTAATCTTTGTATTCAATATAACTTTAATTAACAGTGTGCTGTACTTGTCAACTCCAGCCCAGCTACAAATCTTGAAATACAAGACTGAAAAAAGGAAGTAAATAAAAGATATTATGCCTTTCGTTAGGTATTACTTTTTCAGAAATTAAAACTTTGCCTCTGACATAGCGGCTGTTTTAAAATTACAAGCAGAAGTTTATAGAACCCCGTTATGAAATTCAACTACCACATTACTTTTATACCTTTTCAAAAATAAATTCCAAGTTAATTCATAGTTTTTTATCTGAAAATAAATGCTTTTTAGGATGTTATGTTTTGGCTTTATGCAGCTATGGATTAATCCTCGGCATCTTTTGTGAGATTTTCCTAGATAGTCACAGAAACTAGTGAAGAAAAAGTAGTAATGTCATTGTTCCTTCCAAATGTTACTAAAAGTTACCAAAGATGTTCTTTATGACATAATCTCATTGTGTTGAAAATATGTTCAATGATTTTAATGCTGGTTACAAAATCATTATAAGAAATGAAGAAACTCTAAGAATCAGGGCCGTTTTGGAAAAGACTGATTTGTAAGATGGCAAACCAATCTGTACAAAACTGAAGAAAAGCAATGAAGTACATTGCAAAATCATAGTAAAAATTATTACAATTACTAAATTGTAAATGCAATTACTGGACATTTTCTAAATGCAATTACTGGACATTTTAAATGAAAAGTATTGATATGATTCAGAAAAGCTTACATTTTGCCTAAGGTTGTTTGATAAACTGAGTTTTTATGGTCTTCTCAAACTGAAGGCAATAATGTTACAGAACAAATTCCAGGTTTGTGGGATTATTCTGTATATGAAATCCTAAATTTCTTTTTTTTTTTGATACTCAAATTCTATCATTTTATTTTCATTTAGTTGTTGGGTTATCTTTTTTATTTCAAAATATTACTGGGGTGAAGACATATAGATTTAAAAAAACTCACAATTAATTAAATATCAAATGCTAGTTTCTTAAGGATAGCAAACCATTATTGAATGGGGAGATTGCAAAAGGTGGCCACCACTAAAATATATTGTCAGCATGTTGTGCTCTAGATAACAAGGTAGAAGATACAAAGGTTGCACTAATCAGGTGTTCAAACCAAAGACCCTCAGTAGGGAAAATGACAACAAGTATTGCTTTATTGATTATGAGTCCTCATTTAACAATATTTCTTCCAAGTCTATGCCACCTTGTATTTATTTCCTTGCTTTGTTTTGAAACGCAAACATTAAGTTTTACAAATTAAAAGTCCATGATAGGATTAAGAAAAATAATGTTAAATTATTATATTAAAACCTATATATCAGAAATATTTTGTTAGGAGAAAAACAATTAGAACTAATATCTCTAGCTTAAAGTGTACAAGAATTACACTTTGGTATGCTTTAACATAATTAAAAAATTCATTCAGCTTGAATAATGACTATCTTAAAATTTGTAGGTCCTCATCAATAGACACAACTTACTGCACACAAAGTACTTAGAACGGTACCTGGCACATAATAAATGTTCAATGTTAGATATTATTATTACTATTAGTATCACTATCCCTGTTCTGTGATCCATTGTTTATCCATCATTGCTTGTGCTGGCCCGTCCCTGGCAACACAAAGAAACACAAAGAGCGGCTCTCAACCTGAACAGAAGAGACTGCAGAGGCATTAGAGTTCTTTATCCATATTCCTAACCTTAGAGAGTAACTATCACTCATAGGTGTTTGCTCTACAGACGATGGCTGAGAACTAATGATTCATAATACTTAAAATGTAAAAAATGAAATAGTATGGTGGGATTTATCAGGAGAACACAATACAATAACTATGAAATAATTATCCATAGATTGTTCGCCTATTAAATGTTACTTTTTTAGGGAAGCCTTCCCCAATTTCGGTGACTGAGTTAGGGTTTTCCAGGTGAATAATCCTGTAGTCCCCTGTAATTGTCTTCCATAGCCCTTGTCACATTGTAAGTACACAGCTAATTGTATAATTATTTATTTAGTGTGAGGCTCTCTGACTCAGTGGAGGGCTCCAGGAGCTCAGGGACCACATCCTTCTGTCCTGTCCCTGTTATCTAATGCCGTGCACCACACGGAGTAGGCGGAAGAAGAGATGAATGAAATAAAGACTCACATTTACAAAGCACAGTGCATTTCTTGCATTTACTCTAAGTGCATTTCACTTTTTCTGTCTACATACTAATTTAGGCATTATAATCCTCAGTAATCCTGCCACATCCTTTAAAATTTCTGACTACTCATTTTGCTTCAAGCTTTACTCAGGATTCTTTTTTTTTTTTTTTTTTTTTTTTTTTTTTGCTCTCTTTTCCTGAATTTTTTGGGTGTGTGTATGTTGTCTTATGCCACCTTTGGAAGAGATTTGTATTTTCTCCATTTTATATTATTTTTCCTTCCTGCTCTGGAAACAGCAGGAAAATATATTTTACACTTATTTTTCCACTTCAATCAATAACTGCACTTACGATCCTTTTAAGTGCCTGTGTTTTTTGAAACAGCTCTCATTATTTATTTTCCTTTGTAGAAGGCACAAAACAAACCATGGGGAAAATAAAGTGGCTGCAACCACATCGGGTTTTAGATGCTTTGAGATGCTCCCAAAGGGCGCCGTATCCCCATTGCTGCTCACGGCCGGTCCTCACACTTCGTAGCTTTGACGCAGGCTGACTAGATTACTCAGTTTACTGAAAAAGTTCTATTATGCTCCCCAAACTTCCCTGGATTGTCCTTGTGTAAACGTCTTGTCTAAAGTGCCCTCACCCTAAATTTCTGTGTCCTGAAATCCTGCCCACTGTTCAAGGCTGCAAGGACCTACGCAGCTTTCCCTTCTCACCCCCTTCACGTGGTACCTGCAATTCCAATTCACTCAATCAGGCAGCAAAGACTTCTTGGACATCTGTTTGCCAGGACCTTTGCAAAGTTCTAGTGATACAGTAGTGAAAAAGATACAGTTCATACTCACGAAACTTGCAATCTAGAGACTGCATGATATGTTATATCCTGTTATTTTAAATAAGCAGCCACATTGATGGACCTGCACAGGTAAAGTTTGTCCAGCACACTAGCTAAGGAGCAGAAGGTCTACTGAAGGGGAGACGCTGTAATTTAGCTAATCACTAAGGTTCCTAAGATAGGAAAGAAAATTTGGAGGGACCTATGTATATAGGGGAGAAGGAGCTATTTCTGACTTGGTTTTGCTTGGCTACCCAGGCCAGACCTCATGGGTAGCATGCTGCCTCTGTGGATAGGCAGTGGTCTAAAGAGCAGAGACCTACACGTGGCAGCTGTAAACAGTACTCATCCTTTGGTGCTTGTCTCAGTCAGGATTCTCCAGAGAAACAGAACCAATAGAATATAGATAGATAGATGATAGGTAGATAGATAGATAGATAGATATGTATGCAGAGATTTATTATAGGAATTGGCTCATGTGGTTATGGAGGCCGTAAAGTCCCAAGATCTGCTCTCTGCAGGCTGGAGAAACAGGAAAACCAACAGTGTCATTTAGCTCAAGTCTGAAGACCCGAGAGTGGGGCTGTGGAGGTGATGGTATAGACCCTGCTCTGAGCCCGAAAGCATCGGTATCCAAGGACAGGAGAAGATGGATGTCCTAGGCCAAGCCGAGAGTGCAAATTCACCTCCCTCTACCTTTTGTTCTGTTCAGTCCCACCCCAGACTGAGTGATGCCCACGCACACTGAGGGAAATAGTGTACGTTTTGCATTTTATTTTAGCAATAAAGATTGTCTATCCTTATGAGAAGAAGAAAACAAATCTTTAAAAATGTTGCCTCCAGTGATGGAAGGGACTCCTTGTTTCACTTGGCTTGCTGGGAGGTCATCCAGCGCCAGCCATGAGGCTGGGGAGCAACGGGAGGAAGAGAGGGTCTGAGACTGTGTGGGTCAAGGCCATTCTCGGTGGGACACTGGGTTGCCAACTGGTTCTGATGGACCTTTCCATAACCAGTAGAATCCTGCCCAGTGGGCTGCAGGTACAGGGGTGAGATCCAGTTTCAGAGAAAGGATTTGGCAACAGCCCAGAAGGATGTAAAACACCTAATGCATTTTGGAACAGGAATCTGGGCAGACACCTTGCTTTTTAACTGGGCCACTTTGAGGAACAGAAAGATAAGGGCCCTAGAAGACATTTCATCTAGATTTTTTTGGATTTTATATTTATAAAGAAGACCTTCTTTAGCAGATGGACTGAAGCTGATGATACATTTTCCAGCTCAGTTATGTTTTGGCAGTAAAAGGGGCAGAACCAGGGACAGGCGTGGGAGAAGACCAGCAAACGAAGAGGGAAACACCTGGGGGCAGTTGTCCCCGTGTTCTCAGGTTTTATCTTTTCCTCCATTGTGACACTGTACACATGCACCGGGCAGACTCTGGAATTTGCGTAGTATGTAGCACAACACCTGCAAAAGGGACGTTCTCAGTAAATGTTTCTTAAAGTGGACTAAGCTCTTCATAGCATTTTGACTATATTTCTCTCCAACAGAACCTGAAGTTGTATTTCCTATTTATTGCTTACAAATGGGGCGTGTTTTCAGGCATGGAACTAGCAGTATATGTTGTGTGTCTGACTGTCCGTTTATACTGTGGACTTATCTGCCTCTGTCTGAAGGGTGCCATCGTGGCCTGTTGAATTGGAAAATTAAAAAGAAAAAAAGAGCATGCATTCTGATCTTTGCCAGAAAAGGAAATTAAGGGAAAACGATTTTATTAAGCCCTAATATTTTCGTGTTGACCTTTCGGACAGTTCATGACAAATTTCAGGTGGTAAAGATAGTCAGGCAAGGAAGTAAAGGATTAAGTAGACTGCATATTCTTTGCTGGTCAGATTTGGACGTGCATCTACTTATGTTTCCTCTCAAGAAAACCGTGGAGTTATCATTTAAAACTCATTTAAAAAGGAGCAACTGTCAGTAAATCAGCTTTAAATCCAATGGCTTCAGGGAGAGTCAGTTGCATGATATATAGTTAAAATAATCAGCATTTCAAGTATAGCACTTCTTTAATGAAAAGTCAAATCTTTTCTAAATATTTCTTTTAAAATTCTTCATCACCTTTCTAGAGTAATTTTATGTTTCTCAAGTAAAAACATGCCTTCATTAGGTAGATTAGCATTCGTAGGATGCAGTGATTTGGTAGTGCTAATGGCCTTGTATCTCACATCTTAACATCACAAAATCATTTAATTTCTGAGAAATATTTACCTGTCAATGCCTTTCTTAATGTTCTTTTTCTTCCAGAAAGTTTTGGCTTCTTAGCGAAGACAATAGATTACAAATTTACATATATAAAGTCTTAGAGAAGATATTTGTACTAACGCATCAGGAATTATTACACATCAGTGGTTACACTGAATGTAATATGAATCATTTTCTTCATAGAACTTGTTTAAGTAAAGCCTGTCATTATATTTAAAACACAATTTCATTTATTTAAAGAAAGGCACTCACCCATCTATTTTCAAAAGTCATATAAGCAGCTTCATCTGAGAATCCTAAGTATAGGGAATGATTTTACTTTACTGGCAGAAGATAGTCATCCACACAGTCTCCTTGGTAACAGACCGTCACTGTCTTTGATAAATATCTTATAAAAGATATAGTATAGATTTTACATCTTAGAGTACAGAGCTCTGAGGTCCAGAGAGGTTGGTAATTTATTCCTGGAAAAACAGCGTGTTAGGGGCAGAACTGAGCATAGGACTCAGATATTTCATCAGACCAGTCTTATTTTTTTTCCTTTTGCTGTTTTTGTTCTTGTTTTCCACCTTCACAATCTATATCTATCTATCAATATCTATATATATAAATTTTAAGTTTAACTATGTGTAAAAATTTATCTTTCTTAAAGAGAGGCATTTCAACCCTCTCCTCTGCCTGCCCCCAACCCCCCACAAAAAAAATTATGTTCTGTTTAGCATAGTTGCTATAGCACTGAATTCTAATTCTATTTGTAGCCGCATGGACAGTCATGTCAGCAAATCATGCATTCATGAATCACATTTGCAGATTTCATTCTGGAGTACTCTTAGTACATTGGTATTGCTATGAGGGAATGCTTGAGGCTGGGAAATTTGTAAAGAAAAGACTTATTTGGCTCATGGATCTGCAGGCTGTACGAGAAGCACGGTGCTAGCATCTGCTTCTGATGAGGGCTTCAGGTGGCTTCCACTCATGACAGAGAGCGAAGGGTGGTCAGTGTGTGCAGAGATCACATGGTGAGAGAGGAAGCAAGAGAGAGGGAGACAGGTACCATGCGTCTTTCACTGACTAGATTCCACGGGAACTAACAGAGCAAAAACTCACTTATTGCTGGCAGGACCAGGAGAGCACCAAGCCATTCATGAGGATACGCCCTCATGACCCAGATGTGTCCCCCTTGGTCACCTCCCCACACTACCACTCTGGGGATTAAGATTCAATTTCAATGTGAGATTTGGGGGGAGTCAAACAAACCACATCCAAACTATAGCAAGTACTCTGAATCCAAATGCTTATGCTTGCATGTTTTTAAATTGATTGCTGATGACTTTTCTTGGGAGGCATATAATAATTACATTAATTTTATATATCTGACATATAGATGATATTATGATGTTATAGCCTCCCTATGACTTCTTTCCCAAACACAGTGCTGCAAGCATCCCTGACCCATCTTGTATCCTTGCAAACTGAAGAAGTCAGATCCTAACCTCTTTTCTTACTGCCTTACTCTTTTCCACTTTCTCTCAATCCCGAGAATCTCTGCCTAGAACCCACACTTTGTAACATTTTCTACCCATTCAAAGATCTGAAGGTCTCGGCTATAAAGATAAAATAGGTCTTTGTGGTCTTCTCTAACACCCAGGAACGATCATGAGGAACTATTATAAATAATTTAATGTGTGAACATTTGTTTTGAATTAGTGACTGCTCTGGGAAACCCACAGTCAAATTCTTCCCTACCTCTCCTAGTACCATTCAAAATGAAGGAAACGGATGGGATTAGCAAACTGTGCCTACTACACATGAAGTAAGAGCTCTGTGTACGTTTCCCAGAGGACAGTATTCAAATGACACATAAAATGGAACATGCAATGCTGGCAAAATCACCAGGACAGTGCTTTTTCCCAGAGCTCATGCTTGCTTGCTGATTCAGTCAATGGAGAATGGAGACCCATCTCTAGAATGTTCAACAACCCTTCATTGGGTGCATTCCCAATGCCACTCAGGGGCTGGCCATGGGGAATGCTGTGAGAAACAGATTCCCCGACACTTAGAACACACATTGTCATAGGGGAAGACAGACAATAGGCGCATACACAAATAAATACAGAAAGTAGTTTCAGGTACTAAGAAGTGCTGTGTAAAAGATAGGACAGGTTAACTGGAGTCTATTTTGGCTAGAAAAAGTCTCTCTAAGAAGATAACGTTTAAGTTGAGAGTTGAACCAAAATGCAGAGGTTAGGAAGATATTTCAGGAAATAGTGTTATAAGCAAATGATCAGCAAGTGTTAAATCTCTGAGGCAACAATGAGCTTGGTTTGCTTAAAAGACAAAAAGTAAGCTGACCGGTGTGGCAGGCACCTTCCCCGGTAAAGGCGAGAGGAGGAATGAGATTGGCAAGGAAGACAAGGAACTCACAGGCGATGGCATGTCATTGTATCACAACAGGAAGCCACCGGAGTTTTAAAAGGAGGTGCTATGATCTGGTGTAAGCTTTACCACGCTGCTTGCAAAACCAAATGCAGGGGGCAAACATAGAGGAAAAGTGTTAAACTGTGAAGCTGTTTCAGTGAAAGACGGAAATAGGTTGTGTCAGGATCATGTTAGTGGAGATGATGAGAAATGAAGGGGCTTCTTGGTGGACCACATAGGATGGAAGGAAAAGAATGGGTTCAAGATTACTCTCAACTGTGTGATCTAAGCCACTGGATGGGTGGAGGTTCCATTTAAGGTAATGAAGAAGACTTAGGGCAGAAGTAGACTGACTTAGTGGGAGGCAGTTCAAATAAAATAATCTGATTTTGGCCACGTTAGGTTTGAGTTGCCTGTTGGACATCCAAGGGGAAGTGTTGATGAACCTGGAATAGGGGAGAATGTTCTGGGTGGAAGATGTTAATTCAAGAGTCAACAGTGTGTGTGCAGTATTTAAAGTCACGAGAGGAGATGAGATTACCCAAGAAGGAAGCTTCAATAGAGCACAAAGGATAATACAGAGAAAGACCCTTGAGCATGGCAGTATTTAGAGGTGTTACAGGAGGGGAACATGGAAAGGAGACCAAGGAAGAACAGCCAGTGTGTAACTACAAAATTAAGAGATTGGAATTTTATGGAACCCAGAGAAGAAAATATTTCTGGCATTTAAGAAAAGTCAACCAGTCAACTAGTTTCGAAGTTTAAGTATCTTGAGAGAAAATTGACCACTAACTTTGGCAAGAGATGAGTCATAGGTAGCCTGGGAGGAGGAAGCTCAGAGGGGTGCTGAGCATGGGAAATGTCCTGCAGAGGGTGGATGGGTAGTGGAGAGGTGTAACTAGCCTGTACTAGTAATTTTCTTAGGAAATTTTGCCATAAAATGAGCTCTATGCCTTCAGTATGGGGTGATATTTGCAGAGATACTTAAATAGTTTTTAATTAGATAACATTCAGACATGCTTAGTATGTGGACGGAATGACCTGGCAGAAAGGAAGAGATATTGGTGGCAGAAGAGAAATGCTATAGGGGACTCCTTCCAAAAGACAAGAAGGAGTAGCCTCCTGAACACAAGTGGGGGGAGAAAAGCAGGGCTATTTTTATTCCTGTGAGAAAGAAGGGCAAATGCTTGGATACTAATGCAGCCCAGGCTCTGGAATCGGTGGTGGGAAGACGGTGTGGTTTTCCCTTGCTTGTGTCTATTTTCTCTATGAAAAGAAAAGTTAATCATCAGGGGGTGAAGGGTTAAGTACTCTAGATTAAAGGAAGGAAGAGAAAATATGGGATTATTTTCTCATTAAGACAGAAAGAGAATTTATTAATAGCAAGTGAGATCAGATTTCCTACCATTGAAACGTTGATAGGGTTATGACTGGATGTTGTCATTCCTAACCATTTCTGCCCCAGGTGAGGCAATACAAGGGAAGAGAAAAACTCCCACTTTTAAGTAGGTGCTCTGTGTGCCTTCGTAACTTCACTGTAGGTTGTAGACAACCCCCTTCATGTCTGTTCATCTTAGACCAAACAAACTGTGCCGGCTCAGATGGCTCCTAGACTGCTCAGAGTTTTAAAACAATTCTATGTTTGAGAAAGGCTAAAAAGGAATGTCAATAATATCTGAATTTTTTCCTAGCATTTCCTGGGTGAAGAATAGAGGAGGCAGTAGAATCTGTGAATCTTGTTTTACTGGAACTTTTGTTCTTATTTTGAAAATTGAAATAAGTCTAGTTTACACATGTAAGTAATCTGTGATATGGCAATGTTTTAAAACAATGAGCATTGTGTACATTGATTAAAGATGACAGAACAAAGCCGTTGGAGGCCAGACTGCCATCTAAAAAGTGTCACCTGGATTGACTTCTGAAGAAAATCTTAGAAATGTTCCTAAAGGTGAACACAAAACTCCAAGGAAAATAAGCATCAGAATGATTGCTGAGAAGCAATACTCCCATGTGCTTATGAATAAGCCACAGAACCCTGTTTACAATCTAGGCTGTTGGATGTAACAAATGAATTTTCTGGACTTTGCCCTCACAGCATCTCACAGAACTGCCAGAATCTTCTTTTATTAACGCTGGACGATCTTTTTTCTGAATTGCACAATCAGTAACACTGTGGTGCTCCAGATTGTCCCTGGGCAAAAATCACTATGCATGTGAGCAGACCTATGAGCCAGAAGGCCAGGATTGGAGAGAATTGTTCTATCATCCACATCCACAGTCCCCACCCCCGCGGAGCCTGGAGCTGTAGGGTCCGTGGCCTGCTGGGAACCCGCCGCACAGCAGGAGGTGGGTAGCAGGGGCCAGCGAAGCTTTGCCTGTGTTTCCAGCCACTCCCATCGCTCCCCCTCCCCCAAGGTCCATGGAAAAATTGCCTCCTATGAAACCAGTCCCTGGTGCCAAAAATACTGGGGATCGCTGGCCCATATTTTTGAAAAATTTTAAAAAATAAATTGTATTTTTAAAACCTAACTTTGACATTGGGTATTATTTTTTTCCATCCTTTATAATAACATCACTTTAAGTTAATATGTTCTAATTTCAAAATAACTAACTTGCAATTTGAACTTTTGGAAGACAACATATTCCTAAGTCTGGGCTTGTCTTTAAAATAAATAGAATACATTTCTTTGTAAAGATCTTGAAATATTTATTTAACCCAAGTCCTGGTAATGAAATAGTGTGCACACTTTACATGAAATGTAGGCTCTGACCCACATTAAGCAGTATATATGCCTGCTGGTCTTTATAGGGAAAAATCTATGAAATTATTTATAATAAGACTTTCTGAAGTCAAGACAGTAAGATGCATAGGACCATTTTCCCTGAACTCATGACACTGGCCATAAATGCATTAGTACTTCCATTTACTTCATAAAACTATCATTTACATTTATATTATGCTTTTAGAAGATATTTGTTATAATAAATGGGCTTCTTCCCTACCAGTTTTAAGCCAGGTACACCAACACTGAGTTTATATACATATTGCTCTTTCACCCTTTCTATAGCCATGGGGAAATATAAAATGTGGACCCATGAAAGATGCCAAAGGCAATGGCTACCTAAGAAGTTGAATTAGACTTATCAATACATATATCTCCTCTTAATAGAAAAGCCACCCAGCCAAAAAGAGCTCAGTCTTTTGAGCTCAAGTTCAGCCTTTGAGGGCAGGGTGTCAACGGGACATTGATACTTAAAGCGGTAGCTCTGTGGGGGCCAAACTGCAGGCAGGTGGGGCCGAAAGAACATTTCTGTGAAATAGTGTCTCAAATGTGGCCTCTTCTGCAAAACATTTTCCTGTTATTCGACTTTTGCCACATAGCTCCGTTTTCATACCACTATTTACAGCCATGCAGCATTCTGCTGTCATGATCTGTTTATCTTGCACAGAATGATAGGATCCCGTGCATTTTTGTGTTTTCAGGGCCTAGAGTAGGAATCTGTGTGGAATGAGTGAATTTTAAAAATGCTACTTCAGACAAAATGATATTCTCGAGGAAAATAATATCAGGGGGATTGGAGATATCCACCATCCAGGGGTAGTGACAAAAATCCTGGTCTGCACAGCACATCACCCACAGTTGCAAAACAAGGGGGTTCTTCCAAAAGTTCTGGGCTTCTCCGAAGACTTAAGTGTTTATTCCTCTCGCCAGGGCACAGGAGGAGGGTGTGGGAAGTTGGTGCTCTGCGCTGCAAAGAGCGAGACCACATAGCCTTGAATACCTTCTACTTTTGTGATGTCGCAGCTCTGTGGTTTTTGTCATGAAGTTAGTTAGGTGCACAAGGCCCCTGACTCCATTTCTGGCTTCCTGTCTCATGAGGCACTCTGTCATACAAAGCCTTCAATTAAGCCAGAAAACCCACTGGAATCCTGCCAGAGTTGGCATGAGTTTTCATGACCAAGCTTTCATATCTGCTGCAAAATCTGCCTGGAATACAACCCCCATGTGGCCATTGTATTTTATATAGTTAACTCCTATCAGCCCTTCATGAATAGGTCAGTTCAGGTCCCCTCCTCTGCAATGCCTTCCTGACCTCCTGAAATGCCCCTTCTCTGGCTTCCAGGGCCATTCCAAAACTAATTTTTTTAGATTACTCAAAATAAGCATAGATGGCTTATTTCAAGCCTTGGTTTTAGAGAGACACAGATCTGGACTCAAATCCTAACTCTGCCACCTTTAAGCTGCATGACCTTCACAAAGGCACCTCTTGTATCTGTTAACTTCCTATCAAACTACGAAGGTAAGGCCTACTTATCTGGGATAGTATTAGAGTAAATGAGATTATGCATGCCAAACATACTTAAGTATGGGTAGTGTCCTGGTATGGAAAAATTCCAAATTTTATTGCATTATTACTCCTGTTGTTTTTGATTGTGGTAGAATGTATCACACTATTTACACTTTTGACTTATTTAATGTCTTCTACATTGAACTTGAAGGTGGAGGTAATGTCTGATTTCACTTTATATCCCAGTGTCCAGTACATCCCACATGGCAGGTGCTCAGTAAGTGATGATTTAATAATTACTGTTACAAGAACAGGACTGATCATACATTCAGCCTTCTTCGTCTCTTTTCCTGATTTTTAAAAGGCTTTTTGTGACAAAAAATTTATTCACTGTCTTCTCTCTGTGTAACAAAGGAAGGAGGGAAAACATAGTCACCTCCACATAAGTTACAATTCACTAGGTGAAGAATAGGAAAGAAGGTATATTTAGCTCTTAGCAAAAATTATCATTTTATACATGGAGAGGGAAAGAAATCAGTAACACCTAAGAAATCCCTCCACCACCAGGTTTTAGGAAAGAAAGGTATTTATTTTGCAACTCAATCTTTTCAGATGGGCAAAGGCCCATAGAAGGATAAAATAAGCTGGCTTTTCAGTTTTATCTATTCGATTGATTTTTTTTTTCCTATAAAGACAGCTTTATGCTAATGATTTTGTGCATGTACGTGTGTGTGTGTGTGTGTGTGTGTGTTCGTTTTTGTCTGTCTGCCTGTCAGCCAATGGTTTCTTAAAAAAATATTTATCTTTTCTGGTAAGTATGAGGCATGAGATAGTTAAATGTGTTTAGGCTTAGAATGTATTATTTTGAATAATAAAGTGATGAAATGTTCTCATCTGCAGTTTTTCCTTCTATTATTTTAATTTTAGAGTTGATAAACTTAAAAGTCACTGGGCAAAATGAATCATTTAAGCTATTTATATATAGGAACCTTCTTTGAATGGGCTAGCCCAAGGCATAAGTGCACCAATTAAAATAAGCTACAGCTATGGGTTTTGATACTGCAGTGGAGGAAACCAGCGAGCAGAAAGCCTTGACTTCTAATATCCAGCAGGACAGAAAAATCCATGAGAGAACACTGCGCTGGTTATAGGCTGGGGGATTTTGGGCTCGAATACTGCTCATTGGGATGGTGTTTTATGGCTGAATTGACTTGTTGGCTTTTTCCTAAATTGGTAGCCCGATGATGGAGTGACAGCCATGGCTCAATTTTTACCACATCTGTCTTGAGGTCAGACTCTGGGACATCAAGAGTGTCCTGGCTTAGGGTGCAGGATGAAGGTTAGGAAGATGGATGATTGGTGCCTGTACTTATTTTTTTGTTGTTCTAAAACCCTCCTAATAAGTATGTTCAGGATGTAAGAACACAGAGGCTATTAAGGATTCAATTTTTTGATGTGAGAAGATGGGATGAGGTGTTGCTACCTAATTTCTCTAGCTAACTGAAAAACTATATGGAGTAGCTTATTGCCTTCATATCTTCTTTCCCATAGGTTTTTAACAAGATTTTTTTTTCCCATAATGGTTTGTTTTATAGAACCTACCACAAACACCAGGGCACAGCAATTTTTGAAAGAATATTACAGCCATAGGTACTGTTCTCAATCTTCTTCTCCAGAGATGACAAGATCTAAGACATGGAGATATCTGTATTTTATAGCATGTGGTTTGCAAAGATTCAAACCACATGCAGTGAAGCATGACTTCCCAGCTTCAAAACAGACTTTCTCCAGCTACAAAACAACCAATTTACAAAAAGTCATTTGCATGTCAAGTTTGTAGACAGTGTGTCAGGGCCACAGGCAGGGTCCTACCTTAGATAATTATTGATAGCAACAGAGTTGGAAATGAGGGAATCATGCAGTAGTATAACAAATAGAGCACTTTTTAGACTGGCGTCAACATTTTGTCTGACAAATCGTGTTTTCTTAAGTTTACCTTCTTAGTGCAACGTAGACTGCCAGATCACTTAAGGGATAAAAGACAGTGTGAACTGAGGAGTCATAAGCCTAAACAATCAATCATCGAGCATTTCACAAATTACATCCAAGCCCTCGGATACAGTGCGTTAGTCTTAAAGACTTCAGTTTGTACAATATAGTCTCATGTCTCTCTCTCTCTCTCTCTCACTCTCGCTCTCTCTCTCTCACACACACCATCTTCACTACCATAGTCTTAATTCTGTAGTTATCTCTTCCTAGCTCTTGCCTCCACTACTGAACCAGGCTTCTTACTGGTTTTGTCCTTCCAAGATCTGTTTTCCACAAACCTGCCAAAGTGACCTACCTAAAATGCAGTCCTGCCAGGCTACTTCACTGCCTCAGAGTATCGAAGGTTCTGTTTGATTTGCTGGATAAAGTCCAGGGTCCTGTCCAGTCCTCCAACATCAAGGCTGCACATTTTCTTGGGGAAAAGGTATAAATATCCTTATAAACATGCCCTATATCCAGGTTTTTAGATTTCTGTGTGGAAAGATAAATATATTTCTTAAATTGTAATAGCTCTTGCCAGGCTATTTTCCCCAAATACTGAAAATGGCATATAATATTTGATATAAAATATCACATTAGTGGCATACTATAAATTACATGTTGGGGCTCCATAGTAAGCCTGGTTTTCTTTATTTCTTCATACTCCATCTGTGTCCTCAGTCGGATCTCTCATATGTAAAAAGGGAGTCATATTATTACTACTTTATTAGGTGGCTGTAATAAATGTAAGATACCAAGAATAGGATTCATAATGCGTAATTATTAAATAAATTCAGTGACTTAATTGTTAATATATACAGATCATTACTGGTGATATTCCCTGTCTTCATATTTCCCAATCTTTGAAAGTTTCCTACATTGAACATGATACTACTTTACGGTCAGAAAAAGGAAGACTGACATATTTTTGTAAAAGTAAAAACAACAAGTTAGAATCTTAAAGTCATCAATAGGTAAAGACTCAATCACAAACCAGAATTGACCCTTTCCATGATCAAAAAACAAAAAAACATCCTCAGTCATATTGTGCTGTTATTGAACTCAGTAGTTGGCAAGACTCCTGTGTGACACCTTCTCTATCTGCCTTAATGTTATTGTTTTTTTCCTCTCATTAAAAATAAGTAGGTTACTGTGAAATTCGCTGCCATCAATTAAAATAACAATGTTTCTGGTTCTTAACAGCAGACAGCATGTCTTATTGATATTTGTATTATAATACCCAGTATAGTGCTTAACTTACAAAAGTGTCTTGAAATATATCTGTGACTGAATAGATAGACCGATTTTCTGACTGTGGCCTCACTTTGAAGTCGGCATGGTAGGACCAGAGTGTGATATAAAATGTTGAGACAGAGCATTTCCACTTTTATGCCGTCCTAACGTGCTGAGTTACTAAAGGTTACAAGAGTCAGCAATCTGTTTCTGACAAGAGTAAGAAGTTATAAGGGTAAGAAAATGTATCCTGCACACAGATTTTCTCTTTAAGTCTAAATACTTGCTGGGCATAGTTTATATATTTTAAGTACAGATGACGCTTGTTGTTCCTATCAGTTGTGTTCTCACTTCTGGTTCCAAACTGGGGGTGTGGAAGCAAGCTGGCTATACTTCCCCCAACAGAAAACCAAAACCAAACATCCAGTAGTGCCAGAGATAGTCACGGGCAATATCCCAGAACTCAAGTATGAAGATGAGACAGTTCCCCGGGGCACAGAGAGATGAAAAACTCTGAGCAGACCATGTTAGTTGTGTTCTAAAAGTCGCTGTGAATACTGAGTAAGTGAATGCTGAACCATCGCTCCCAGGAGAAAGAAAAAGTTAGGTTCCTGTGACCTTTCGGTCAGAGCATATTCATCAACTGATCAGCACATCACCTTGTTAAATGTGTGTTTCTGTTTAAAGATGCATTGTTTAATATATATTTCTTTAATAATTAATACTATATATTTATTTAATAACTAATACTATATATTTCTTTAAGGAGCTAATTATATAACGTATTTCATTAAAATAAAAACTAGCAGAGAAGGGTTTATCATTTTCCTGATTTGGGGTAATGTGACTATACGTTTCTTTGGCTTTCAGCTTCGCAACTAGACCATCCACTACACTTTAAAAAAAAAATCAGTTCTCCTCTTATGAAGCTACAAATTTAGTAGCGTTTCCACCTCTTGCCTAGCTTCTTCATGCATGATAGATGCTACTTTAGCACTTTCTGGGGCAGTCTCACCTACAGATCAGCAAATTTCCTCTTCCTTTTCCTGGATATATGTATTATTGATTCACTAACATTGAACTCAGGGTCAACAGCATTCTAACACATGCCTGAAGAAAACTTACCTAACATGTGGAAGTTTTTCTTTAAGCATAACACAGCCATCTTATGCTTAGGAACACTAGACGGCATTTCAGCACTATGCTTGTGGGCCACATTAAATAGTAAGATCACCAGCAAAAAGCAAAAA
>VBSM01000483.1:39988602-40014437 GCA_008086735.1 Cheirogaleus medius
AAAAATGCAAAAACGTGGCATTAAATAGGCAGCGTAAAGAATGTTTGTTTGCAGCATGAGAGCTGAAAAAGGCAGGCCGGCACCTTGTCGGACCTTGGTCGGGTCACTGTTGTGTGCATGCTCAATTCCGTGACTGATCCTGAGAGCTCTGAGTATTGATCTTGGGATTGCAGGTAAATTTTAGCCAATAGGTAAATTTGGAAACATGGATTCTGTGAATAATAAAGATCAACTATATAATATTTTCTTGATTTATGTGAACACCAAAATAAGTAATAGCTGGAAGAATTTTTTTATTGTATCCTTGTACAAAGTATTACTACTAATGGTATCTGATGCTTACTATGTGCTGTTCATATCTAATTCTTCCTCTCAGTTATGAGAATATTATAACTTTGCCCTCATTTTGTAGGTGATAAAAGTGAGGCTTAAAGAGGTGAAGGATTTTACTCAAGGCAACCAGCTTGGAAACGGGGGAGTCAGTATTAGAAAAGGGTTAACTGACTGAGAGAAAGCACTTTCTATATTTTTATGTTTTTAGAGGTTTTATTTACAATATTAGCTATGAAGAAAATTGTCCATAGGGAGTAAAGGAAAGTAGTTCTTCATCTACCATTTTAACCGAAATAATATTAAGTCCTCGTGTCTTTGGAATATTAAAATAAGACAGACTGATCCTAAGCTCATTCAGAAAAAAATACTATCAAAAATACCCTTGACAATTTTAGACACAAATGATGAGTGAGTGCTAGCTATCCAACTATTAAAACATATTTTAAAACTATAGTAATTAAAACAATATATCAATGATTCATGGATGATGTTATAGTTTGATTATCAACAAGTATATGTTAGGATATGGCTAAACTAGCATTTCTAATAAGTGGAGAATAGAGGGATAGTTGCGTAACTAACATTGGCATAATTGAGTAACCAACTGAAGCAAAAATAAGTTTGAATCCCAACATCATACCTAACATAAAAACAAATTAGGTTGGAACAGATATGTAATAGTTAATAAAGAAACCATAAAGTACGAGAAGAAAAACTTGAAAGTTTTTTTAAACCTTAGAATGGGAAGTTATCTCCAAACATGACTCAAAACCCCAGAACTATTAAGTGTATTGGTAAATTCAACAAAAGTTAAAAATGCATGCCTTAAAACAAGTTACCATTAAATGACAAATTGATAAAAATATTAAATACTCATATCAGCCAAAGACCTTAGTTTAATATAAAAGCTCATATAAATCAATAAGAAAGAGATCAATAATATAATTTTTAAGATATTATGGTTTTTAGAACAGCTTTAGGCTCACAGCAAAATTAAGAGGAGGGTAAAGAGATTTGCCACACTCCCCCCACCCGCCCACAGGCGTAGCCTTCCGGTTACCAGCATCCTCCACCAGACTGCACATTTGTTGGGGTTGATGAACCTCTGTTGATGTAATCACCCCAAGTCCACAGTTCACATTAGTGTTGGCTCTGGGGGGTGAGAGTTCCAGGCCAGAACACTGACAAGTCTAAACGCTGGGGAGCATGCGGAGCAGCAGGAACTCTCGGTCACGCCGGAGGAATGCACATGGTACAGCCACTATGGAAGACAGTTTGATGGTTTCTTACAAAACTGTGCAAACTCTTAGCATGTGATCCAGCAATTGTGCTCCTTGTAAAAGGTGAGGGAGACGAGGAAGAGCCAGCAGAGAAGAGTGAGATGTAACGGCCAGAGAGTCATGAAGAATCCCAGTAGAGTCTGCGTGTCTGAAGTCAACTGAGAAACATGTTCCCAGGATGATGGATTAATCTGCTGACAGGTCAAATGCTGCCAATAGGTCACATGACACACAGATGAGCACTGGCTACCAAATTGAATACCATGGAGGACATTGGTGGCCTTGACACGAACAGTCTTTGTGGAGTATTAGAGCAAAACCCCGATTCGGGTGGGTTGAGAAAAATGGAGAGAAAAAATATGAGACCTTTTTTTGTGTGTGTGTGAAAAGGGAGAGAGAAAGGGATGCCTGGAGGAGGAAGTGTTATCAAGAGAGGGTTTTCAAAAATAGGAATTATAAAAGGATGTTAGTGTAGGGACTGGAGCAACCCAGAAGGGAGGGAAATATTTATAATAAGGAGGGAGAGACGAGGTTTGCAGAAGCAATGTGCTGGCGAGGTCAAACGGAAAGGCTCAGCCTAGTTAGGGACGTGGATATTCATTCCTAGCCGCGGGAAAAAAGGCAGGCAGCTCAGTGCAGATGTGGGCAGGCGGGCGGATGGAGAGCATGCAGGAATCGTTTTCTGGTTCCCTGTGTTTCATCAGTGAAGTATGAGGCAGGTTATAAGCTACAAGTAAGTACAGGGAAAGTGGAAAGGTACGAGGAGAGAAGAGAAGGTGTTGTGACGCAGGGGTGAAACAGAGCGTGACGAGCGTAGCCTAGTGCCAGGCATCACTGATGTCTCATTTGAGATTAGTGATCATAAATTTAAAATGAGACCTGTCAACATGGTTGTGAGTTTTTCTCTAGTCACTCTTAACTGCACTGACAGAGGTACAGAGCAGGCAAAAAGTTAGATGTAACAAGTGTTGGGGATTTGTCAGGGGAATATACTATCCACTGGGGCAAGGTCACAGTGGTTGGGAATGTATGAAAATAATGGATAACGATGGATTGAATAATTTACACAGGGAAATATGAGAGTGGGGACATGACTGGAGATACGGAGCTGTGAAAAATTGTTAGGGTCAATGGATTCCAGGTTTAAGTGGGGCCAAGTATTACTGGGGTCAGGGGACTATGTGAAATGGGCTGGAAGGAGGAGCTGGATGTGGAGAGTGAGGTTATGTGTAACTTTCAGGTACAGAGAAGGACCAGGTCTGTCCCAAGAGCATGGCCATGCAAGCGGCTGAAGTAGAGTGGAGGTCATAGTCACTTGGAGGACAAGAGGTCAGGGAACTGAGAGTCCAGGGAATTAAGGTGATATTATAAATATCATCCTTGCAGATACTGAAATTACCAGAAAATCTGGCAGATATATTATCAATGGCAGTGTCAGAAAATCACAGCAAGAATCTTCCGGGATGGAAAGAAATGACTACTGCAATCAGCAGGAATAGTCCAAGAATCCACTGGTGACCTGACATGCAAAGCTGAGGGCGTTTGATGAGCTTGGAAGCCGTTTCTCCTGAGGAAAGTGGCTTAAATGGTTCTTTTAACAAGGGCAGAGGGAGGGGAAACAAGGTATGCTCTGCCACTTTTTGTCATTTGCACACCTATCGCACCTCATGGCACTTGATACCATCAGATGGAAAGCAATGGTGTTTAATAAAAATCCTAGGACTCACTGGGAAGTCACTAAGCAGTGGAAGGAGGGGGAACCACAAGATGTCACAGAATCCTGAAACCTGGAAATGAGAATGAGTTCGTGGGTGAGTTCAGATAAAGGTCTGTGATTTAGCATGATCATTACATGCTACCAAGATATTGACCCTGTTTAAGACCTTACATTAGAGTAGAAAGAGTATGGCTTAGTTATTAAAAATAAGAGGACATCTGTCTTCCTTCTTAAAAGCATAATCTCTGGAACAGAGGGAGCTAGGTGAGGTCTTTGGCTAATGGGACAAGAAGGTGTGTTTGTTTAGGAAGCACAGCACCGTTTATCATGTTTCTTTTTCTTTACTTTATGAATAGCCTTTGAAGGCCTTTTGGGGTGACAAGTCTCTGTCCAGTCTGGTCCCTGTCACTGCAAGTGATCTTATGTGATAGTTGCGATCCCCACAAATGCATAGCTTCAGGTATTCATGGCATGTGACTGCAAGGATTTGAGCGAGGACTTCTGCCCTAGCAAAGGAAGTGCTGACCCACTGTTGTGCGTGTTTCAGAATTCACCTTGCATTTTCTGTTCACTTCTAAGCACCATGCTTTAATGACCTTGAGCAACCTTAAAAAATATTATGTTCAGCTAAAAAGGCCAGACATAAATGAGGACAAATACATGGTGTTTTGATAAGAAATATAAGTATAGATCATAGAAGTCATAATAGCCATCACCCACGGAGCATACATCGACTGGAAAGGGATAAACGGAATAGCTGGGTTGATCGAATTGCTCTACATCTTGATTTGGGTGGTGAAAAATAAGTTAAAAATTATAGTAAAAACCTGGGAGGTAGCACTAGACAACTAGATTGCAAAAAAGACCAAATAAAAGACACCCCCTTTCTATTCTCTAACTCCTTCTGTAAGATAAGTAAATACAAATTGAAAGAAAAAGGAGGAAAAATAAACTGAAAGCTGATTTTGGAGGGAACAGGATAACAACTCTTGAAATACTTCAAAATGGAAAAAACAGAAAACCGTCAGGAGGAGACAGTAAGGTGTTGTTCCTTATGGCCTCTCGAATAGAAGGAAAACCAGTGCTAGAAGCCAGAAGAAAAAGATTCCACCTCCCTCTAAGGAAAAATGCCATACAAATCTTAACTGAATATGGATTAAGTGGTTTTCAACAGTTTTCTGCAATTAGTTTTCACGTCCATTTGTTCAAGCGAAAGCTCACACAGAAGTTCAGTCTGTGAAAATGGGGAGCTGCGGTGGCTGAAGCGGGGTGTCCAGGCTTCTCTGCTTTCCCAACCACCGCTGTGGCTCCTGGGGGCACCGCAGGGCAGAGGGGCAACTGTTTGCCGTAATGATCGGGAAGAAGTCAAACATCCTGACTAGAGCTTGAACTAGATGGTTTTTAAAATCTACCTTACCTTAGATCTTATGTGCTTAAGTTTTGAAAATTAAAGGGTTTCGACTGTGTCAAAGGCATCTGATGATTAAAATGCTCCTTTGTTTTGTGAGTTTGCATTTCACAGGGCAGGGAAAAGTGCGGCAGCCTTCTAAGTCATAATGCTCACCTTGAAGAGGATGGATCAGTTTAAATCGTGCATATGATTTTAGACTTACTAGTAACTGTAGGGACATAACATATCCCCTTGGATAACGAAACACACGGTGAACTCATAAAACTTCGATATGGGAGGGAGACTGGTACCTCACGCTCAGTCCCGTCGTTCTATACACAGGCTGGTGCTAAGGTGTAGAACCCCAGGCTTTCTTACACAGTCAAAAAGAAACCTTCAATTTCTCATGTGAAAGGATAGGAGGATAATCCTCAAGACAAGGGTCAAGAGTAGGTAAAAACTTATAATTCACTTTTAAAGACAGTTCTTCAATTTTCCAAAACATGTTAAAAAGGCTCATATTATTCTTATTTTTAACCTTTTTTAAAGAAGAATTTGCTAGCTCTGTCTTTAGGTGTTTTTTTTCTGTCTAGGTTAAAAGAAAGCCGCTCGTTATATCACATGTAAAATAATTAATATAATTCATTAAAACTAAAAAATATGAAAGATACATGTTCTTGGGTCTATGTTGGGTTCTGGGGAAAATATTTTTCCTTAAGCAGATTATATCTTAGCAGTGAGACAAACTCACTGGCGCTGTGATAGAGTGTGATGATTTCATGCAATCTCATATTTGTAATTACCTACTATTTTTGATTTTCCCCATTTTCTCTCTAACTCCCATTCATGAAAATCTCACTGACCCCATTCCAGGACTGCCACGGTTGAAAAATTCTATTCAGCTTTTCTACAGAATTTCAGGACAGCACATCTAAACTAAGCTAGCTCTTCTTTTCCCTATCTGCTGTTCAGGAAATTTGTTTATTTGTAGCTTGTTTTATTCCTTGTTGGCGAATGACGTCAGCAGACATGCAGACACCCAAGCCAGGTGCTCTGTGAACAACAGAGAACTGTCAAAGAGTTTGAGCAGGAGAGTACATTGAAAATTTGTGCACAGATGTAACAGTAGAATCAAATGGTTTATGAATTGGAGGTACAGCAGAGGCAGACATCAGTTAGAAACCTATTATAGCAATTAGTGCCATTTCAGTGCTGCAGGGGAAAAAAAGGAGTTGCCTAACCCAAGGATTCCAGCAATTAACTAAATGCTACTCTCTTTACTATGGAGCAAATGTATAAAGTTTTAGTAATTATAAAAGAAAATATTTATTACATTTATAAAGGATATTTCTAAAGATAGACTGCATATAGAGCTTCATTATAACGAATATTTAACACTTAATAGATG
The DNA here is from genome assembly GCA_008086735.1 of Cheirogaleus medius. NCBI lineage: Eukaryota > Metazoa > Chordata > Mammalia > Primates > Cheirogaleidae > Cheirogaleus > Cheirogaleus medius. Next base: position 39,994,731 of record VBSM01000483.1, read on the forward strand.
AATAGAACAACAAAGAATTTGGAAGAAAAAACTATAAAAGTGAAAAATAAAGTGCAGAGGATATGATGACACAGAAGTGAGATCAGCAATTATACAGAGGAAAAGAGTAAAATTCGATATACTAAACTACTGATACTACTTATCACTTACGAGTTTGTTTCTCTTATTTCAGAAAGTTCTTTTTATCACAGCCTGGTTTTTTTTTTTTGTTTGTGATTGCAACTACCATTACTTAGTATTAAGAATGTGTGTGTGTGTGTGTTTCCTTTGTGTTACTTTAGGTGTTTGCTGAAACAGGAAGGTAAATTATTCTCAATGTTTTTTTTTTTTAATTAAGCAGTGGTAAATAAAGAATAAAATTTATTACTCACCAAAAAGGCATGTCTATATTCAGGAAATTCCTTAGATTTTCTGCATCTATCACTTAATCTTTCAGAAGTACTCACACATTTAGTTTATTTAACAATTCAAATGTAAATTTCAGGCAATATAGCCTATAATACTCAGTGATTTAACTACAGCAGAGATACACAGGACTCAAATTGAAGGGAGAGGAAGGGTAATGTATCCTCCATACTTGCAGAGATATCTAATTGGTGATGGATAGATAAGAAGACCATATCATTTTTTGACCAGATGGGGACAGTTTTGAGAAGAAAAAGGAATGCAGGACAAGTTATACCATTACTCTCTTAGGCAACGTAAGACCAGTAACCCTATAATCAATAGGTTATTATAATATTGTAATCACAAAATGATAAAGGATACAAAAGAATATAATAAATTTTTTTGAAATATATAGTTAATATACTTTGAACATCTTATTAAAAATAGTAATGTAGTAACAGTTTAGAGATAATAGACTAATACTAGAAAATCCTGTTTAAAGTGTCCTGGAGTGAAAAAACCTAAAATACAGATTACAGAATTTATCTGTTTATGTAGGAAATGTGTGTGATTATCTAAATTTGGTGAAGCTGAGAGGGAGTAGTAGAAAAAATAAATAAATAAAAGTATTACCAACCTGTGTACTGGGGCAATTTTCTAAAAATGTATTTGAATCAAAGTCAACTTTGCTTTGCACAACACAGATCAAGCATGTTCCTGGTAAGATACAGTCACAGAGACAGAGTGGTTGGACTTTCAGTTTTCTGCTCAGGTTTTGGGAGTAGATCATCCAATGGAAGAGAGTGCCAGTTTGTGGGAAACAAAAGCATCACTGGGCAGAGGGCAGGTGGGACCTGGGTGTGCGGAATGGAGAGGAGATGGAAGGGGGCACTGTAAAAGGTCTTGTGTTGCTTCCGGACAGGGTGAGGTGTTGCACTCGACATTTTTACATCTCATTGGCTAAAGCCTTGAGACTCAATTTTACAGCTTCTGCTCTCCAAACAATGGGAAAGATAGATATGCACCTTTGCAAATCCCCGATTCTTTGAGATCACTATAAGCCATATCCACCCTGCACAGAATCCTGCCTGGGTATAAGAAAATATGCTGCCCAGAAACCAGGAGTGAGGGCACAGTCTGTGTATGGGGTGGAGGTAGGGGAAGGAAAGGTGGAAAATGACTGGGCAGTGGATGCCATTCCAATCCATTGGGCAACTTAGCATATAAATAAGCTTTTTATCCTTTAAAAAATTCTCATGCTTAATAATTGTATGAATGATAAAGCAGGAGTAGGAAAACCTAAAATAGGATTAAAGCACTGAAAACAGTCTGGATGAGCCATTCTTGTAGATAGTCCTAGAAGTTATACTGCTACAGTGTGACGCTCAAATAATTTGTGACTTTTTTTCCTTAAATCACATACATCATCATGACTTAAACATTCAGAGAAGCCATCTTGGAATTCTATACACAAATGGCAATGTTATTAGCATTGTAAGTACTCCTTCGTAATTATTTTTCCTTTATCACGTAGACACAAGGAACAGCAAATGCTATTGTCATCACACGTTCTTTGTTGACCCAAAATGAGATTACCTGGCTTGGTCAAGTAAAGAAACTTACTAATAGAAGACAAAGGTGAGATTAATAGTTTTGCAAAGATAGCTAGCAAAAGTTCTCTTTGGGAGGTAATCTGTTCTTAAGAATTTCTTTATTCATTTTTTTTCAGTCAGAATGTACTTATTTTTTTTAGTAAAATTTATTTGTTAAGGTATGATAGTGATCTGGTTTTTCAAATAGCTTTATTGAGATATAATTCCCACACCTACAAATTCAACTATTTATTCATTTTAAATGTGCAGCTTGATGCTTTTCAGTTTTAGAATATTTCGTCATTCCTAAAAATTTTGGACTGTATCTGTATCTTAAACTATTTAAATTGTTCAGAAAAGTTCTGGGACAAAGTTTTCTTGCTCAGTGGAATCCAAGGTGTAGCATGATGTAATTTCAGACCCAGAAAAATCTTTAGTCTAATTATCTTTGTTCTGCCCACTTTCACAGACGGGAAAATTGAGTTCCAGAATAGTTACGAAAATTTCCTAAATTTTATGCACAACTCACAGATCAATAACTGCAAACTAGATCTCCTAGTTTGGAAACGACGGAGAAATGAGCCACTCTGAGCCTGTTTCCTCAATTATAAAGTAAAGCTGTTGAAAGGGATGATCTTTCATAGTCTTTTCAGCTTCAACACTGTGTGTTATAAACTCATTTTTGCTTAATTTCTACTGACTCAAGAATTACAAGTGAGGCAAAGGTAGATGTGAGTGTCTGTAAAAAATGTCACACTTTTATTAGTGTGATGGTGGCAGCCCTACCTCTTGTGCATTATCTTAACACACCCACCGAAGGAACACTGATGCCGTGACTCAGGTGACATATCACCAGGGAGTTGTGATTAGTGTAGCATATCACTTACCAGGAAGGAAACAAATGCATGACAGTTTCTGTAACCTCAACTGTGCATAGATGTAAATATATAAATATCACAATGATATTTTTGAAGTATATAAACATAAAATTGCCATTTTTTAAAGTGACAATGTCAATTTTTAAGTGACTTTTTAAAAATGACTGACTTTTTCATTTTTAAAAAAACTTAAAAGTATGTATGAGCATTTGTTTGTATTGATACTACAATTGTAAGTTATAAAATCTTGCAGAAATTAATGATAAAATCTCTTTAGTTGAAGAGCCACATTTAGAAACATGATATTTAAATTCTAAATATAAGTCAATGAATATTATGAATCAATCCATTCTCAATTTTTAGAGTAATCATAATTCTATTAACAACCATACATGATATTCATATACATATTACTTACAAATATGCAAATACATATATGTATATATATTCCTATGCTGATATAATTTTCCTAATTAGGGGATTTAAATAGCCAATTTGTGAGACCATAAAGATAATTATTGAATACAATGTCATCAAAAGCAAAAACAATTGCATAAATAAGTCAGCATCTTCAAATCAAAATTCCAGAAAAACTTTCCTTACGTTACATTTAACATTAGTGACATTTCTGATTGGAATGCATCATAAATAATAGTGAATTCATTAGTCATTGGCATAATTAGAGTATGTAAATCTATTCAAAGCAGATTGATTTAGTAGCATTATTTAGGGAATACAGGAACTTATAGAGTATGACTAAAAAACAACCAAAACTTACAAATTTAATGGCAGAATTTAATTTTATTTTGCCAACTTTGAAATTTATACGTCATTCATAAGCAAAAAGGAAAAAAAAGATAAGTAAAATACAATAACTTCTTTTGTAAATAGTTCAAAAAAACATTTCGATGGTACCAGCATGGTTTTTTATGCATTTCCCTAAATGCATTAATATTTAATTAAGCCTGTTTTGTAAGATTGCACTGGAGTAGTTTTATCTTAATGAGATGAATTAAGATCACAAAGGCTTATTTTAATTCTCCTACCTATTTCATCTCAAAAAATAATTTCTCTTGTTTTATTTTAAGATTCTAGTTTCCCACATTACTAAAACTTTAAGATACGGGTATATGCTGACATTCATATATTATAACACAGCATATAAAAAGTGTGAACCAATTAATTTCCTTGCTGGAATCTTTATTTCTTATCCTGTTGGTAATTCAGATTACCACTGAAATTACTTTTTTTTCTTTTCTGAAATTTAGAAATAACATTTTTATACTTTGATGATGGGATTTTAATTTTTCGTCAGACCATTATTTGCTAGGTCCATTTCTACATCTGTCATTTCACCTTAATAAAGGAATTCTCTCTCTCCTTACCCTCACCTCTCCGTGTGTCTCTGTCTCTCTGTCTGTCTCTCTCCCTCCTACCCTGCATTCCTCATCATGTCACATGCCATCTTCAACACCTGGAATAGCCTCTGTCAGACCCATCAGACACGTTCACCGATTCCTTTCTCAGTGCCAAGTTCTAAGAACTAGTTTCCTAAAGGGATAGCTTTTATGATCAGCTTGCTTTAATATTTTCTTTTCCACTCGTTTCACAAACATCTGTTTTCCTTGAGCAAGTCACATTCATACGAAGTTGTAAGAAAATCTATAAAATTAAATCTCATATCTATCGGTTTCTTCACTGTTTCGCTTATTCAAAAGACTATTTCAGGCAGTTAAGTGATTGGTATGGATTTGTGTAATAAGCAAATGTATGATACCTCTCTAACCCATTTGCTGTATTTATGGGTAATATATTGTTATTTTAATCATACTCTTTAAAATATAGTGTTTTGTCAAATATAATTCATGTTTCTCCTATACTACTGTAGATTATACTATTTCCAAACTTTTGCAAATGTATAGAGGACTTCTTTCCTCCTTCTCTTCCTCCTCCTCCTCCTTTCCTCTCCTAAATAACACTAATGTAAAAGCCTACACCTAGGCATAAATTACCATATAAAATTCTATGCCAAGTATACCTGACCGAGGAAAATGTACAACCGATTCTGCTATAAAGTATTAATAATAATGCCAGTAATTCTGGTATTATTTCTGGCACACAGTAACAATAACCCCTAGAATATATCTACTATGGTTTGAATTTTTGTGTCTCCCCTGCAAATTCATGTGTTAAAATCCTGACCTCCCCAAGCTGATGGATTTAGAGGTGGGGATTTGGACAGGTGATTAGGTCATGAAAATGGAAGCCCCATGAATGGAGTTAGTGCCCTTATAAAAGGGCTGGTTTGCTCCTTCCATCACATGAAGACACAATCTGGGAACTAGAAAGTGGGACCTCTCCAGACACCAAATCTGCTGACACTTTGATCTTGGACTTCCCAACCTCCAGAACTGTCAGAAATAAATTTCTTTTGTTTATGAGCCATCCATTTTATTGTATTTGGTTATAGCAGCCTGAATGAACTAGGGCAATGTCCAAAGATACAAACCTCAGGATCTGACAGGTGATAATCTATCTCTACTGATTCTGTAACAAACACACTTTAGTTTTCATTTGCTGATGGCAGTATATTTTGGAGAAAAACTGTACTGACTTTTGAGTTTTGGTTTTATCCTTATGTCTCCATTTCAGTTTTCAAATTTAAATGAGGGCAGAGTCTGACTTACAGAGACCGTGATGTGAGGGTAAAAGGAGATAAAATCACCTAAATGTATTTTAAAGTAAGACAAAATGGCATATTCATTTTCCAGGATCAATGAAACACATAAAATCCTCTAAGAGGCTTGGCTGTTGCTAGCTCTGCTCGCCTGCTATGGGGCATAGCTGTGGAATAATTGTAGCACAAGTATGTATAGATGCTACTTTGTTGGAGAGTCTGTAATCATCACAAAGAATGCTACATGTTATTTTATTTATATTTTATATTTTAATCTCCCATAATTTAAAGGACAATATTAATACTATTTAAGTGAATAGCTGTCATTCTCCTAATGCTATTTTACTTTTTCTATTTTTTCACATATATTCATATATATTAATTTTAACATTTTGGTAGTAATTTTCACAAGAAGGTCTATTCACCTAATATTCATATTTCTAAATTAGCTCTTCTTGTCACCTACAAGCTATTTAGGGAAATTGTTATTACCAAACTTTGAAAACAAAGAAAACATCTTATTAATATATTTTGGTATTTCAAAAGTAATTACATTAAAGATTTGATTTAATGATCTATGATAACTGAAATCATCACATCATAAATGATGTATAAGTAATTTACCATAAAATATTTGTCTGAAGAACTTTCTCACTTCTTCAATAAGGCTTGGCCAAATCATAACAAGAAAACAAATAGATACTGCCCAGCAAATGGGTTCTACTTTCCACTTTCTTGATGAAGACGTTTCTTTTGCTCTTTTTAAAAGGACCCAGATTTATTGGTAGACAGTAAAATGTATTTTCCTTGCAAAGCATGTGTAATAAACATAGCATATTACCTTTTCTCAAGAAGATTTATGTGTTAAGATGACATCTCTCCCTCTAACATCACCAAAATGAACAATGGCGTCACAGTAAGCCGGGACGCGGTTCAACGACGATTGTTAAACTATGTTATTCCAATTCATTCTGAAATTTTAACTGAAGTAAATTTCTCTTTTAAAATAGGCTGTGTCCCTTGTTCATTATCAAGGCATGTGAAAGCTTAAAAATTATGCTTTAGATTTCATGCTATTTTTCCTAACACTGTTAAGCATAATTTAATGTGTCAGACATATAAGTGTCTGGTTTTTTTCTCCCTTTTCCCTTTTCCTCCTTCCTTTCTCCCTTGAGAAACTTCATATTTTATGAAGTTAAAACTAGACAGTTTAGAATGACTTATCTCAAACTATGAAATAAGAATGAGATATAATTTACAATTCCATTAATTTATGCATAATTACATACATGCTATATGTAAAATATATTTTGATGCACACATTATTTAACTAACAGGATATGAAGTAATGTATTTAGGTATAAATTTCCAACTCCTTCTTACTCGCTAGCTGGCTAAGGAATGTTTCTCTGTTGGTCCAGTCTGACTCTCTTCTCCTTTTCCCTCTGGGTTCTGCCGACCCTCCTGTGTTTGCCCTACACTATTTTCTCTTCTACCTGGTTGCAGGGCTCTCTCTTACGGGTACAAGAAAATTCAGTCTTCATGTCAGGGAAGGATCAATGCTCAGTGTAGGGTCGGAGTCTACACTAGCTATGTTGTTGAGGAAGCCATGCTTTCCCCCTGTGCCTTGTAAACTGCAGACAGCTTGCTATGAATTGTTAACTTATTTATTTCTATTTCCATGAATTTGAAGTTCTGCTCAGTGTCTCTCTTGCTCAGATGCATCTGTGTGCCCTGCCTCTATATTTTGCATGTTTTACTTCCCCTCTATGATAATGGGAATGAATGTTTAAATTCAGCTGTTTTCATACTGGGGATGCTATTTAGAGACTGGATCCAAGCAGAAAGCTGGTCTCCCAAGCGGCCGCCATTATCGTCCTGTGTGACATTGTTAAACATTCTTGGCCAGAGCAGCACGGGGTTTTACTGCTTTGGTATTTTAAATACTCTGCTATGGACTACAGCTTCACCAGTGCTATCTCATATAAATGTTTTGATGACTAGGCGTGGTATTATTATCCTCATTTAATAGGTAAAGAAAGTGTATCTCAGAGAAGCTTTGTCACATTTCTAATAAAGTTACAAAGCTATATGTACAAGATAATGTTATAGTGATAAATGACACATGCTCACTTTCTTCAAGGAACAATCTTTACATACAGTCTCCTGATTTTTCTGTTATATTACAGTAATACTAATGGAAGAGGAAAATAATCATTTGTCCTTCAGTGTTTCTTTTTAAAAAAGTATCACATGCTACCATGTGATAAATATAAAGACCTCATCCTCCCTTTAATGTCATTTAAAACTCAAAATAAATGACCATTCAATAACTCAAAGCCAATCAAAGCAAGAAGAATATTATGCTACTTTGTTTTCAAATTATGCATTTTCTGGAAGTTCACAGATTCTTTTTGAATCCACATATTTTCTGTTCCAGAGTATTTTTAAGCTTTCATCTAACATGCATAGAGTGGTTTCATGACTAAGATTACTTCTTATAGAATTATGTTATTAATATTTCCATCTTTACTAATAATAAATATAGCATAATTTTATTTTACTAAGAGTTACTTAATTGATTTATTGACTACTTAATGAGGTTTCTGATGGAAGTTGAACACGAATCCCTAAATTTGTGTGCCGTTTTAGCTTTTGTGTCTCTATAATATTCTGTGAACATCTGAGACTTCTAGAATATTATTTGGTCTCATTTTGTGACAGTGCATTCTATGACAAACATAGCCTTAGTGGTGCTTGTTCAAATTATATATAAAATCTGGAATATCTCAAAGGGTTTGTGCCAATTTTTTCTCTGTTTCCCATTTTCCCAGTGTGTGTGCTTGGGAAGATATCAACTCATTCAACGTAATTTAACTCAATTAAGTTCTAAAAGCGTTGGTTATTTATCCACCACTAGTGCTGTACCCAGGCACAATCCACACATATGTACATGCCTTCTCTGACAACATGTGGGAAGAAATTTATGACTTTTAAATTACTCCTTACACTTTAAACTTGAATTTTCTCAGCTTGTTGATTTCCACTGATCTAGAGAAAGAAAAGCAAAATGCCATATTCATTGTAAACCTTTGCGTGATTTGTGCTATTGGTTTTCTCTGATAGCGTAGATAATTAAGATGTTTTCTTCATATATATTATTAGGAAAGAATCTAGATCTGTCCAAAATATGTACTGTGCTGTGGTACTCATTATTTTAGGATATGAATATTTTTAAACCAGTATAATACATATTTTGAATACTTTTCATCTGTACAATTAATATTTACGTAAATTCAAATTCCAAACAAGTCAGTACTGCACAAAAAATAACCTCAGTGAAATAAAGCCCATAATCATGTCAATAGTTTTATTTTCCTTATCACATTCAATGCTTGAAAAATATTTGAATTTCCTAAATCTGGCTTTGAGATGACAAGCTTGTATATTTTTATGTGAATGAGGTTGCTAGTCATTGAAAACAATTTTATTTTCTCATCGCTTCTTTTTGAGCACATACTTTGAGTACATTTCCCATCCTTTCTTGCATTTGGACATGGCCATGAGATTGAATTCTAGCCAATGGAATATGAGCTAAAATGATATGTGTCACTTCCAATCCTGGACCACAAATCCTCCAACAAATGTGCCTTTATTCTTTCTTTCCTTTTCTGCCAGCTGGATATTGATGTCAGGGCAACCGTGGAGTCCTGAAAATGTTAAAGCCTCCACCATCTGGTTCATGAATAATCATATGGAACAATCTCCTGCCTCCATAGCCTCCACCCTCTAGACTGGAACCATCTCAGTTGTCATGTGCGTGAGAAAGACATTTCTATTATAGTTGGGCCTTTTTCATAATTTAAAGTTTTTTGCTATAATAGTTAGCTTACCCTCACCAAACACTTCCTCTAAGCAGTACAGTTTAAAGAGAAAAATAATTTTATACATATTAACACACCAAAATTTGGCCATTTGCAGAATATTTCATAAATAAAGAGTTGAAATGCAGAAAATGTAGAACCATTAAATTATAAAATGTTGGCAACCAATCCATATGTCAAAAACTGATACTGTGAAAGAACATCTCATGATACAGGAAATATTAAAAATTATTGCACAATTAAAATTCAATAAATATAATTGAATGTTATTAATATTAAATACATGGTACACAGCATTAATGCTAAAGTTATCAAAAGTATTCAATTTGATGAGTTCTGACATATGCTTACACCCATGATACTGTCACCACAATTAGGATAAAAAACATACCCATCACCTCCAAAAGTTTCTTTGTATATATCAAATACGGGTAGTTTTTTGTATATTAATATATCTCAATAAAGCTGAAAAAAATTTAAAGTATTCATTTTTACTAAGAAGGCATGTCGAGTAACTTGCTTCCAATACTTAACTTTTAGTTTTGCTTTTCTGTTTATAATTATAAGAGACAGTGGCTTCCCTTAAATCAAGCTATGTCTTACCACACCTAACTTACTCATTTAACAAATATTTCTTGATTGGTTACTATGTGGTATGCGCTGTTACAAGCAATTAGTAGACATGAGTGAATAAAACAGAGATGTCTACCCTTATAGAGCTTATATTCTAGCAGGGAGGTAGGGGGAAAAAGCATAGTAAATAAGTAAATATATTATATATCACACAGTGATAAATGCTATTGAAACCTAAGTGGAGGTAATGGTGTAGTTCAGGGTGCAAGTTTAAATAGTGTGGTCAAGGTAGGCTTTTGAGGAGGTGAGGATATTAGTTTGCAAAATATCTGAGAGAAGAGTCTTCTGGATAGATGGAGCAGCCAGGTCTGTAAACCAGAAATACAATGGCAGGTTCTAGGGTCAGGAAGGGACCAGTGTACTGCTGAGGCAGGAGTGAGGGGCAGAGTCGTAGGAAATAAGGGAGTTGATGGGAGAAGGAGGCAAACCATGCAAGGCCATGGGGACTACCTTGGCTTTTGCTCTGTGAGAAATGGAGAGGCATTGTTGGGTTTGTAGCAGAGAAATGATATAATATGACTTATATTTTAAAGAACCTCTTTGGCTACTGAAAGGACCGAAAGAAGAAAGAGTGGAATCTCAGAGACCAGATAAAATGCTATTGCAAAATCCAGGTCGGAGGTTGTTGTTAGCTCAGACTATAGTGGAGATAGTGGAGATGGGGAGAACTGATGGGATTTTGGTTTACAAAGGTAGAAACCAAATTGATTTCCTGACCCAGTAGATGTGGAATGTCTAACAGAGGGAAGAGGTAGATTAGTTCAAGATTTTTTTTTTTAACATGAAAAACTCGAAAATGGAGTTGCCTTGATCAAGATGGGAAAGGCTGTGGTAGAATAGGTTTGGGGACAAGGATCAGGAATTCGGTTTTGCATAGGTTAAGTTTGGAATGTCCATTAGACATATAAATGGAGATGATAGTAAGTTATTGGGTATATAAGTTTAGATTTGGAGAGAAGATCTGAACTAGGTAGACATAACAGTTTTGGATTCTCTGTCATCTAGATGGCATTTAAAGTTAGCAGAACAGGTGAGATCACCAAGGGAGTGAGCGTAATAGAGAAGATAAGGATACCAAGAACAAAGTCTTGGGACAGACACTTCAACAATGAGGAGCTGAAGGGAGTAGGAGGATCCAGAAAAGGAGAGTAGAAGGAAGAAAGTCAAGAGGGTTTGACATTCTTGTAATCAATTAAAGAAACCTCAGTCAAATGCTGGAGATAGGTCAACTAAATAACGGTGAGAATTATCATAGGATTTAGCAATACGAAGGCACTGATGCCCTTGGCAAGAGCAGAGGAAAGTGCAATGAAGATAAAGGCCTATGTGTGAGTATTAGACACTGATTGTACTTGAAGAGTAAAACTGGAGACAGAGCGTATACACAGCTTTTTGATAAGTTTTGCTGCAAAAGATAGCAAAGAAATGAAGCCTTAGCTAGTGGGGAAATAAATCAACACACTATGAGTTTATTATTGTTGCAGGGGAAGGGCTATTTTAGAAATACTAAAGAATTGCAAGGTATTTACAAAAAACGCACACATTAAGACTACAATAAAAGGTGAATAACTTTCTTTGGTCGTCATTAGAAATTAGAGAGTAGACAGAGATGGAAGGGGTGCATTTGAGGTCAGCTAATTTTTTGAATTAGATTAAAAACATGCTTTTCCAAAGCAGGTAAAGACTCAGAAATAGTTCTTCACTCTATTACCTATTCCTTTGAAATAACGGCAAAGAATGGATTTATAAACATGACAATGATTTTATGCATGTGTAGGGGCAAATATTCAGGAACCATGGGAGACGATATAGCTCTAGCCTATTTTTCAGAGACCAAATGTCAAGAACAAAAATTTGTTCCTCATTATTATTTCAACAGAATTTTATTACTAATCCCTCATGGAGGACTATCTAAAACATCCTCAAGAATTTTTAAAAGAACATTCTTTATGTAGAGCTATCTAAAATTTTATTGTTTATATAGCATATAAAATTTTTACAAGAACTTGTGTTAAACTTTTCTCTAAAATATTTATTAAGCTTATTTGTTATATAGTTATATTCATAAATTATACATTAATAAATATAAATTAATTTATAAATACTTTTATTATTCTTTTTATTCTATCTCTTATTTTTCTCTTAGCTATTAAAAGTTTTCATTAATATTATTGCAAACAATATAATTTTATTTATGTGATCAAGCATTCATTATATTCTAGCAAACAGAACAACTTTCAGACCGATGTGTATAGCTATCAATTATTGAGCACCTATGTACCAGGAATTAATCTACATTATATTAATTATCTGTTTAATCTTCACTAAAACTTCTGTTGCCAAGAATTATGATTATTTTAACTTTATGAATTAGGAAAAAAATTTAGAGGAGATAAGTAACCTAATGTTACACAGTATCAAAGCCATCTTTTGAACTGATAGGTATGGAGATACACTGCCATTTTTTTCACAGAGAATGCTGATTATTTATTTATTTTATGCTCTTATTCTAACAATTTTTCTGGTCAAGAAATTCTTCATTATCTTAAGTCAATTTCACCTGCTATAATAGAATTCTATCTTTTCTTTTTTAAAAAAGTAAAAGCTATAACAAGATTTTTTTTTAACAAGTACAATAATCCAGGTTTTTTGATCTTTTCTAAAATGGCATTTAACAAAACTTTATTATAGCATTGCCTGAACTCATATATACTAAGATGTGAATATGTCCTAATTAAAAATAATGACATATGAAATATTTATTCTAGTATATGTAATTGGCTTACATACTGGCTGTATTACATACTAATACCAGTGAATTCTTCCCATGTAAAAAAAAATATTTCATAAACTTTGGCTTGCAAAGATTACTGTTTTCCTCTTCTGATTTGAGCCATTTGGGATGTAGTTAGTACACATGAGACATTCAGAGTCACTATCAAGTGGAGGCTCACTGAGAACATTTCCAGGAAGCAAGCACAGCTAGTTCGATCGCTTTCAAATTTGCTTAGCAACCTATGACTCCCTACTGTATGTAGTTACATTCATACTAAATCACTTGCAAAGCACATTATCCTTTAACTTCCTGCTTCACATACTACCATTTGGTGCTTGTATAGAATTTACTATACTGTGAAGTGATTACAGATAAAGCCTGGGAGTTATTGCTTCTAATACATTTTTCATGAAGTTGTCCAGTATGTGCATGACACTGTACCATGGACCACCCGCTATTAGTTCTGATGCTAAATGGAAGGCAAATCTGCTTGTCAATGTAGGCTAAAATGACCCTCATTATCACAACCGTCATGCTACATTTTTTTCCCCCAGAAAATATCTCAATCATGACAACAAGCGTAGACAGTGAAAACTCAATAGGGAGAGAAAATTACATGAGTTATATCCTATTATCTAGTAAAACAGACAGCTTACTTTTGAGTAAGTAGAGACTTACATAAATAAGCATACAATGGTATAATATCAAAAGTTTACGGACAAGGACGTATTAAAATTCACACTGTTTAGTGTTTTACACAAGATGAGCTTCTTGAGAACAGAGCCACTGTTTTATTCTTACAAATGTCTAGAATCAAGTAGAACCACACCATAAATGTTTTTTGAAAGAGATCCTGGAATTTTTCTCCAGCGAATGATGATACAAACAAATAAACAAATGCCAGAGGCAACAAAAGCATGCCATAAAAAATAAACAAATGAACCTTGAGCCAAGAAACAGCTGTCTGAGTCTGAGGTACACCGTTTGTCCAGCCTGCCTGGGACACGTGGCTAAGCCACACTGTTAAGACCTTCTGTATGAGAAGGAGCTGGACAGACACAAAACCCACTCCACACCCTTTGTAGTGTACAGCATAATGACATCTGTTAAAATGTATGTGGTCCTCATTTCTGAATGCAATTTTAGTTAAACTGTGCACTCTTCCGTGTTGGCTTCACAGAGCATCAATTTAAAAGTCATTTCAGAAAATTCTATAGGTAGCAGCTTGGATTTGTGGAACCTCCATATTATCATAAAAAATAAACATCCCAAGTGTCTCAAATGATGCTATACATATTAAAAGTTGCAAAGATATTACAAGATAAGTGAGGTGTTTAAAAGCAAAAAAACCTCAAATATCCAATAAATCATAACTAAAATAACTATATTTAATTTAGCAGTTGCTGTGTGCCATACTCTGTGCTTATTGCTTCATCCACATGATCATACTTCATTCTCCCAATAAACCTGTGAGCTTAGTATTATTATCATCACATTTGGTAGCCAGAAAGTGCCATGGCCAGGACTGGGGCCCAGGGCTTCTTGATTTTAAAGTTATTCCTTAATCAACAGGATATTAGATAACATATTACGGTTAATTTCTTGAAAAAAATTTTCAATATTAATTGTATTTCAAAAACATGCCTAATTGCAAAGTTACTGTGTGACACATACACATACACACACACAAATACATATGTGCATATATACATATACTATTTCACCATCCATACAATACCAACAACAAATTCTCAAGGCGTAAAAGGACAATTGATTAATTGAATTTACAGTAAAACCCCTAATATGGAAACAAATCAATAGCAGCTACAGAATTTCCTAGTGTTTAATGATGAATCTTATGGAAAACTGTTATTTGTTTGTTTTTATTTTAATAACCCTTTCAGCCATTAAATTGTATACTATTATGAAAAAATCAAAATGCTACTGAATTCAAAATGTTTATGATTCTACACAATGCTGTTGGGAATTGGAAATCATGGTCTTGTGCACATCCTAATGTGGATGCAATCCTCCTCTTTTGTCATACAGATTTATTTCTTCAACCCCGTGTCAGAGTATAACGAAAACATGCAAGAATTATAATATTAGATATTGCATCATTTGCCTAGTGCCACGATAACACTGCATGACAAGCCACTTGCAAATGCAGTAACTTATAACAGCAAGCGCTTATTCTCTTGGTCATAGGTCTGCAGGTTGACTGCGGTTTGGACGATCGAGGCTGGATTTGGCTATTCCGTCTCCCTCAGGCTATGTGTTGGCTGGGCTTGGTTCCCAACTATAGGATGGATTCATATCTGCTCCCTATAGGAAGGTTTTGGAGCTCGGCCTAAAGGGGCAGGGGCTGCTTGGGGACATTTAGTTCTCATTGCAAATAAGCAAGTTACAGAAGGCAAGGTAAACAATACTGGTACATTTAAGGTCTCCGGATTTGTTATGTCTGCTAACAACATTCCATCAGCCAAAGCAGGTTACGTGGCTAAGCCCTGTATCAATGTGGCAGCAAAGTATGTTCTTTCCACAATGAGAGGGGAGGAGAAGTGAATATTTCTGAAAATTCATATAAACTGTTATAGAATAAGCTTAAGGTAATGCAGACATCCTTGAAAATAGCCCTCAGCCCGAAATAAAGGATAATTTTACTATTTTTAAAAATATTACAAAAAGAAACAGTAAATGAAATACATAATCTACCCCAAGTTGGCATGGTGAAAACTTTGTTATGAGGTCTTAACTACTGTTGTCTGTTTGCCTGTAGATTAGATAAAGAGATTAAGAAAACTGTAAACTATACAAAATGTTGAGTAGAGAGGGATTTATGATGCTCAGTGAAGTGCAACTGCCGACTACATCTGAAAGTCATAGAGATAATGTAAAGTGGCACAAAAAGAAACAGGCCAAAAAAAAAATAAAAAAACCTTGAGTAATTTCTCACTGCAAAACTCAGACTTAACTGAAGCAGCGATGAGAAACGTTCTCTCCATAGATCAAATGCACAAATATGGCTTTATATAATTATATCTATAGCATTATTTTTAAAAAGTTCCTGCTAAAAAATGAACACAACAAAATAGTAGATTTCCACTTGATTCTTTCTTTCAAAAAGGTGGGAAACAACATATAGAAAGTCAGGAATAATTGTCAAGGGCCAAAGTCAATAAGTAATTTTGTGGAAATTAAAAGAGTAGGTTTGAACAGCATGGCTAGAACTCAAATGTCTCTGTGTCGAAATATATAATGCCTAGTATAATTATCTAGATTATTCTTATTCCCAATAATATCTACTTCCTATACTCTCTCCTGTGTAAACATTGCATGATCATTTTCCAAAGAAGTCATATTGGCAGAGGATAAGTGGATGGGCTTATATAGCCAATAATCACTCATATAAAGTGGTTAAAATGACATTTATATTCCATTTATGCAGCATGATGCATTCAATATTTTGTCCAGGGTAAACATTCAAAATGTCCTTTTCTGACTTACCCCCAACCTTATTTTCTACCCCTGTCTTTTTCATAAAATTTAAAATTTCTCCCTTCTGAGACACTCCTCTTAGTTTAAAAGACCCTGATGGGAGTGATTAGAAGACATTACATTTAAAAATAATAAATTAGGCTCTGAAAACATTTTCTGGCTATTGTTATGACTAAAATATCTATAAATTATTTTTTCAACTGATTTTTGGGAAGAGGCAACTTTTAGCAAACCATATCCTCTAATGTGGACCTGAAACTTAAAAACATTATTAAAATGCAAATATGCTTCATAAACAAATCTTTGAGTCTTAAAAAAAAAAAGTGTGTGTGCGTGTGTGTGTGTAGTTTTTTTGTTTGTTTGTTTTGTGCCTGGGCCAGGGATTTCATTATTTGTAATTTGATGTATCATGGTATTTTACATATTATTGTCAGTTACATTTCTGCTCATTTCAAATCTGTCCTTTAGCTTCCCTTGCATAAAAAAGTGGCACCATAATTACTGACTTACTTTCATTTTATTACTTATAGTTTAATTTACTCTATCTTTCTATATGAATCCTGGTTAATTGTTATGGAAAAAACTTTACAGATAATTTAGCCCCATATTTCAATTTGCAAGTAAGGAAATTGAAACCAGAACCATTAAGTGATTTACCGTTAAGAGGAGCAGATACGTGTTAGGAAAATCCAGCACACACCCAGATCTTCAGATTTAAATTTCACCATGCTGCTTTTTGTCTTGTTTTTTTTAACCTTAGAAAAATATATTGTCATCAGCCACTTGTTTCACAGAAATTTTGTAAAACGTAATTTTCATCACATAATAGAACTATGCTGAGTCTCATTATTCAACAAATATCCCTGGAATGCAAGTTAAAAACACAACTAAAAGTAAATAACATTATCTATATATATCCACTGAGGAAGAATTAAAGCACCATGGCTAAGAAGATTCCAAGAAATTTCTTGAATTTGACATCTGATTTTACTCCTTTGAGGTAAGAAAGATACAAGGATGTAACTTTCTGTATCACTGGAGTAATATCCTCTAGTAGAAGCAAATTGAGAGTCTGGAACTGAGAAATCAATGCAGAATTAACAACATAAAAACCAGGTAAATCTAGAGTCACAGTCTAAGTCATCAAAGTACTTCCAGGTCTTGGAAATGAGGGTGGAGGGTTCAAGTTGAGGGAGGAGGTAAGGTAGGGAAAACATTGTAATTAGGCATATTTCGAGAGTTTTGATAATTCTTGAAGCTCTACACAAGCGGTATGTCTATAACTCAAGGGTGTTGTCTGAGTAACAGAGACCAGAAATCTAGACAAAGGTTATAGACCCCAGAGGAAGAAGTATTGTCTATCCCATGTGTAAATAGACTGGAATCAAGGAAATTGTTCTGTGTTTGAAAAAAAGGTATTTAACCAAGGATTTAGCAACAAACTGAAGTCTTATGCCTGAAATTTGTGCATATTTTCTCTGGGGGAATGACACAGATGGCTTTCCTTGGATAGTCCAGTGGGTCTTCATAATTTCTTCTTGATGAAAGGTTATTACTTCACAGAAAAAGTAACAGAAGGAGAACCAGAAATAATCAAGTTTTTAGGCAATATTTTCTAGGTTTTTCACACTATTATATAGTTCACCTATAAAGTCAATTATGATAAAATTCAGATTCATACAATGTTTTCCTACTGATTGATTAACAGGGGCGATTTTTATTCACAAAATTACAGTTGGTGGCTGCAAACAATTATAAGTTTATAGACCATGGGCTGAAACCTTTATGGGGGAATATAAAACAGAAGCTTACAAATTTTTAGGAAACAATCATCCTGTTTTCCACAGAAGTCTTTAATTTCAGTGAAATAAGAGAATGACAAAAAGAAATTAAATGTGAAAGGAGACTCATTTCTAAATTAAATGTTTCATGTCTCAAGTGGCATCAGCTGCTCTTTAAACTACATTTACATTACTATAATGATCTTCTCTTTTAAAGGTTTATTACCTTAATCAAAATATTCATTAGAGGAAAAATGTTCATTCAAAGTTAAATCTTGTATGTACTTTTTAAATATTTAAATCCAATGTGAATTAAAATTCTCATTTATACCAATAAAAATTATCAGTAAAAAGAAAATTGAACTGTGCTCAGCAAATATAAATGTCCTTGAGTTATTATTATGAAGGTTTTAGGGACTTTTCACCTAATTTACAAATATGTATACTTAGATTCATGAAGAGTGAAAAATTGAGAATAATGGTCATTATGTTAGTCTATTTTTCCTAAGCTACACTGTTAATTAAAAGAATATCTTATTGCACTATTTTATATAGTATTACATATGACAAAAAGACACACAGATGTCTAGATGTAAACTAGAATTCTTTGAAAAGCTAAAATACATTTTATTTATTTGTTTATTTTTATTTCATCATATTATGGGAGTACAAATTGTTAAGGTTACATATATTGCCCATGCCACCCTCCCCCCACCAAGTCAGAGCTTCAGGCGTGTCCATCCTCCAGGTGGTGTGCATCACACTCATTATGTAAGTATGCACCCCTCCACTCCTCTCCCCTCCCACCGGCCCACCACCCGATAAAAGTTTTATTTTTTTTGACATTTTGGTTACATTTTATATTTCTGCCTCTCCCTAAGAAGGGTTAGAGGTATGCCCTTCCCCTCCACAATGCTCACCACATCCCTAAGATGTGGGTCTACCCCCCATCCCGAATCCCTGGTGACCACCACCACCATTTGAGCACCATAGTTTTAATCAGTCAGTACCAATTTGATGGCGACCACATGTGGAGCCCATTTTCCGGATCTTGTGTCGCCTCACTTTGGATAACAGGCTTAAGCTTAATCCAGGATAGTATAAGCGGTGCTACCTCGCTGTCGTTTCTTAGAATTGAGTAATGTTCCATTGTGAACATATACCAAATTTTAATTATCCACTCATGAATTGGCAGGCACTTGGGTTGTTTCCATGTCCTTGCAATAGTGAATTGTGCTGCCATAAACATTCGGGTGCAGATGTCTTTATAATAGAATGTCTTATGCTCTTTTGGGTGGATGCCTAACAATGCTATTGCTGGGTCGAATGATATTTCTATTTCTAGCTGCTTGAGGTATCTCCAAATTGTTTTCCACAAAGGTTGCACTAATTTGCAGTCCCACCAGCAGTGTAAGTGTTCCTGTCTCTCTACATCCTCGTCAGCATTTGTTGTTTTGGGATTTCTTAATACAGGCCATTCTCACTGGGGTTAGGTAGTATCTCATTGTGGTTTTGATTTGCATTTCTCTAATGATTAGAGATGATGGGCATTTTTTATATGTTTGTAGGCCATTATTCTGTCTTCTTTGGAGAAGTTTCTG